>PVLC010009055.1:0-55633 GCA_004027655.1 Graphiurus murinus | reverse complement strand
AAAAAAAAAAAAAAAAAAAAAAAAAAAAAAAAAACTACAGTTAGTAGCCGGGCGTGGTGGCGCACGCTTATAATCCTAGCATTTGGGAGGCTGAGACCGGAGGATCCGGGTTCGCGGCCAGCCTCAGCTACCTAGTGAGGCACTCCGCAACTTAGTGAGACTCGGTTTCAAAATAAAGAATAAAAAATAGGGCTTGGGGGTATAGCTCGGAGGTAGAACACCCCTGAGTTCAATCCCCAGTACCGCAAAACAAACAAACAAACAAACAAACAAACAAAAAAAACTACAGTTAGTGTCACCCCAGAAGGTGAAGGCTGAGTGTCCACCCCGAGGCCAGGGATGAGGCACAGACATCTCTCTTCTTCCTTTTCAACACTGCACTGGAAGTTCTAGCTAGCCCAGCAGACAGGGAAAAGAAATGGAAAGCATACAGACCAGAAAGGAAGAGACAGACTGCCCTTACTTGTGGTTAATGTAATTGGATGTGTAGAAACATCTCAAGGAGTTTAGGAGAAAACTACAACTAACAAGTGAGCTAAGAAAAGCTGTCAGATGCAAAATACGTGTCAGAAAAATCAACTCTATGTACTAGCAAAAGACATGTGGATACCAGAATTAAAAATATAACTCCTATCCCAATCCAAGCAAGATTATTTTGGAAATATAAACATGATTATTCTAAAGTTTAGATAGAAAGGCAAAGAGACTAGAATAGGCAAGTATTTTCTTCTATATTCTGAATATAGTAAGCATCCTTTGCAAACATTTTGGAAGGCAAGAGTACAGCAGGGGGGCAGGTCTGCTGCTTTCAGAGCTGTCTGTCTAGCTGAGAGATCACAGCTGTGCCACTTGGCCAGAGGGAGGCCACGGATCAGTCAGGCAGAAGAGACCCACACAAATACGCCCAACTGATTTCCTACACGGATGCAGAAGGAATTCAGTGCAGTGAAAATAGTCCTCCTGACAGAGTGTGCTGAAGCAATTTGGACATTTGTTGGCAAAAACAAAACAAAACAAAACAAAACAAAACACCCAAAACTCTTAACCTAAGACCCATGCCTTCTACAAAATCAACTCACAGTGGATCATGAACTTACATGTAAAATGTAAAAGAATAAAGCTTTCATGGGAAATATAGGAGAAAGTGTTCAGAACCTGGGCCTCAGCAGAGCGTTCTTAGACTGGTGTCAAAGCACAAAGCCTAAGAGGAGGTTTGGTAAGTTGGACTTAACCACATCGAACACTCCTGCTCCATGGAAGCCCATACAGAACATGAAGAGGAAAGCAGCAACTTGGAGAGAGAAGACATTTGAAAACCACGAGTCTGACAAAGGACCAGCGTCTGGGATGCACAAGGGACTCTCAACTCCGTGGCAAGAAGCAAAGCATCCATTTCGCCGCTGGGATCAGCCGGGCGTGGTGGTACACGCTTGTAATCCCAGTGCTTGGCAGGCTGAGACCGGAAGATTAGCGTTCTCAGCCAGCCTCAGGTACTTAGTGAGACCCTGTTTCAAAAATAAAGAATAAAACATCGGGCTGGGCATGTAGCTTGGAGGTAGAATGCCCCTGGGTTCAATCCTCAGTACCGCAAAAAAAAAAAAAAAAAAAAAAAAAAAGCAAAGAATCCAGTGACTCCAGGGGACGTCACATCAACCATCAGGGGGATGTCACCGCAGTTCTGAAACAAAGACTTACACAGTACCACATCTTGCGAGGACGTGGGAGGCTGGGTCTCCTGCACTGCTAGTGGGGTGTAAAACGAGCAAGCCTCTCTCCACAACAGTTCCCCAGCTTCTTAAAAGTAAACACACAGCCAGACGCGGTGGCACACACTTCTAATCTCGGTGCTTATGAGGACGAGACCAGCCTCAGCAACTTAACGAGACCTTGTTTCAAAGTAAAAAATAAAAAGAGCTAGGGTATAGCTCAGAGATAGAATGTCCCTGGGTTCAACCTCCAGTACAAAACAAATAAACAAATCCCCAAACCAAAACAAACCATGTACCTACTGTATGGCCAGAATGATACTCTTGTGTATTCTCTAGAGAAGTGGAAATTTACATTCACACAAAAACCTACCCAGATGTTTATAACAGGTTTATTCACCATGGCGAAGAACGGGAAACAAACTGGTGACTGGTTAAGCAAACGGGCTGTTGTGGCCAGGGCCACCAGGGGGTGACCCTCCAGAGTCACGCTGAGTGAGAAAACCAGTCCCCAGAGGTGACAGGCCATTTGATCCCACTTAGGTAGCGTTCTTGAAATGGCAATAGCAAGGGTGCACAGGGGTGTGGCTGCACCGGCGGCACGGGGCCTGGAGGGGTGGATGTCCTCTGTCAGGGTCCTGGCTGCCATATTGTGCTTGTCATCACTGGGGCATCTCTACTGTTCCCCACAACTGTGCACATGAACCCACCATTATCACAAAGTAAAAAGTCTAATTAGAAAAGGTTTCCAGGGACGACGAGTTTGGGAGACGCTGCACACGTTGCCGCCCATGGAGAGCCACGTCCACTCCCGAGTCTCTGAGTAACCCCGCACAGGAAACAGGTCTGACTGTGGAGCGCGAGCAGCCCCTCTCCTCGGGATCCTCCGGGGTGGGTCTGACCTGCAGCTCCCATGTCTCCTGGGAGCCCCGCCCGGCCCGCTGAGGTCGGCAGGCTGGGGACGCAGCCGAGGTTGCCCTGTGTGAGAAGTGTCCTGAGAACCACTGTCCCTTTGACCCAATGGGGGAGCCAAGCTGGCTGGCCCAAGGGCACCTGCTGCTAAGTGGCGGGTGGGGGTGGGGCTTGTGCAGGGGCGATGGAATGTCGTTCACCTCAAATATTTACTCACCGGTCCACCTGCGTAGCCCTTGCTAGGAGGCTGTGCACGGCGGCTGTTTCTGCCACCTCAGTCACTCTAGAGGTCCCTGCGTCCACTGCAGAGCTACGAGGTAGCTGGGCTGGCCCGTCTCCTGCCTCTCCTGGCTCCTGAGTTCCTCTATTCCAGACCCTCCATCCCCTCCCCTCTGACCGCTGGAACCACCCCTTGCTCAAGTTCTTCCCCAAAGCATTACTGAGTATCGCTGAGTACCAGAACAAGACAGACAGGCCCTGCCCCTGGGGGTGACACTGGGTGCCCCGTGTTCCAGCTGTGTCTCTGTGCCCCTGGCTCCTCTCTTCTGCTCCTGCATCTGTCTCTTGGGGTCTCCGGCTCCCTGGTCCTCGTGTGGCCTGCGCTGTCTGTTGTGACCTTGCTTTGAGGAAGTCGGCACAGAGCAGGCTGCTAGCGCACATCTGCAGCCTGTGGCCCCGGAGTCGGCTTGGGTGGGGCTTTCCCCTCTAGACTCTGGTCACCAGGAGGTTTGCTTCTCACTTGCTATTTGCTCAAAGATAGAAAGGAAACAGTGAGAGAGCAGTGGGCCCCCTTACGGTGAAGCTGTCTCCCGGGGCCTCCCTTTGGCTCAGGCCTGACTCCCGCAAGGAAGGGGGGTGTGACAGGCGGCTCAGAGTGAGCCAGCTCAGGGCCCTGGGGTTTGTCCTTCCTTCAGGCGGTCTGCTGGAGAGAGACACCAAGCCAACAGGCTGCCTAAGCCGATTTGGAGCGACTTAAGGGATTGTCTTTTTCTGGCACCTGCTGGTGACCCCTAGGGTGTCCTCCCTGACCCTGGGGCTGGGATTTAGCCTGGTGCTGCGTCAGCCCTGGGCTTCCCGGGGCTTCCAGCGGGTCCCCAGGCATCCTTGCCTGGGCCAGGACGCCTTCCCTGTCCCTCAAGGGCAGGAACAGGCCACAGGCCAAGGGCATTGGGTCAGGCCTGCTCTGGCTGTGGAGGCACCATCTTGGCCTGGGCCGATGGCTTCCCATGACTGACACGGGCAGGAGGAAGCGGCAGGATGGATTTCGGGTCCTTGGAGACTGTGGTGGCCAACTCCGCCTTCATCGCGGCCCGGGGCAGTTTTGATGGCAGCAGCGCCCCATCCACCCGGGACAAGAAGTACCTGTCCAAGCTCCGCCTGCCCCCGCTGTCCAAGTGCGAGGGCCTCCGGGACAGCCTGAGCCTGGAGTTCGAGAGCCTGTGCTCCGAGCAGCCCATTGGCAAGCGGCTCTTCCAGCAGTTCCTGAGGACCGACGAGAGGCACGTGCCGGCCTTGGAGCTCTGGCAGGACATCGAGGACTACGACACGGCCGATGATGACCTGCGGCCACAGAAGGCGCAGGCCATCCTAGCCGAGTACCTGGAGCCCCAGGCCAAGCTCTTCTGCAGCTTCCTGGATGCGGGGATGGTGTCGAAAGTGAAGGAGGGCCCGACGGGCAGCCAGGACGGGCTCTTCCAGCCCCTGCTGCAGGCCACGCTGGAGCACCTGAGCCAGGGCCCCTTCCAGGAGTACCTGGACAGCCTGCACTTCCTACGGTTCCTGCAGTGGAAGTGGTTGGAGGCCCAGCCCATCGGGGAGGACTGGTTCCTGGACTTCAGGGTCCTGGGGAAAGGGGGCTTTGGGGAGGTATCTGCCTGCCAGATGAAGGCGACCGGCAAGATGTACGCCTGCAAGAAACTGAACAAGAAGCGGCTGAAGAAGAGGAAGGGGTACCAGGTGAGCGGCCGCAATGGAGGTGCTCTGGAATCCAGGCGGGCCAGGTGCCCGTCCAGCTCTGCACACCCCCGAGCTACTGGTGCGGTGCCCGGGACGCTGGCCCGGCTTGCGCAGTCCTCCTTGTTGGTCCCCACACACCAAGGGCACGTTGGAGGGGGAGCCCTCCTGGGGAGGCTGCTCAGGGGTTGCTGTCTGTGCTCTTTCCCCTGCGCAGTGGCAGAGGACGCAGGAGGAACGGAGGCAGGACTCTGGCCCTGTTTAGCACGGCAGAACCCATCCGGATGGATGCAGAGTGCAGAATTGCTTTTCCAGATTTCGGGTTTTCCAGGGGTGGGAGCAAGAGCGCATTCAGGCTGCTCCCGTCTGACCTGTCCCTCTGCCTCACTGGTGCCAGAGTCCAGCTAGGACAGGATCAGCAAAAGCTGCTCCGTGTCCGAGGGACCTGGCTCCATGGCCACTGGTGGCCGCAACACCATGGCGCAGAGGGTGGACGGGGCTTTCAGGGCTGGATAGCAGCCACCACAGGCCTCTCACACCAGGTGCTACTGGTACTTAGCTGGGCAGGGGTGGGGTCCAGGTGGTCCAGTGGTACTTTTTGTGTGTGTGGTTCTGAGGATTGAAACTGGGGGCTTTCTACCTTCAAGGTATCATTTTATTTTTTATTTTGAAATAAGCAAGGCCCTCTCACTAAGTTGCAGAGGACCTGGATAAGTTGCTAATGCTGGCTGCAAACCTGCAATCCTCCTGTCTCAGCCTCCCAGGTACTGGGATTATAGGTGTGTGCCACCACACCCAGGCCCAGCCCTATTTTTATAATTTTTACTTGGAGGGTCTCGCTAAGTTGCTGAAGCTGGCTGCGAATCTGCAAGACTCCTGTCTCAGCTTCCCAAGTACTGGGATTACAGGCAAGCACCACCACGCCCAGTCCCAACGGTACATTTTAAAGAATAGCTTTATTGAGCTATAATTCACATATCAGGCCACCCACATCAAGCTCTAGTTTTAACCAGTGAGCAGAGGCCTCTCTTGGCTTCAGTATCCTAATGGGTTTTAATACAGGGTGGGATCATGTGACCTGCTACTCTCATCCCATTTACAAATGGGGCTTCACAAGAGTTCAGAATAAGAACAAAAAAGCCGAGCTGCAGGGTGCAGAGGTGCTACAGGACAGGGAGCCAGGGAGGAAGGGGAGGGAGAGCAGGGGTAGCACGCACAGGGAGGTGGGGCGTCTGGTGCCGATGCCAGCCCCTTGCTGGAGCTGGCCCGGGGGCCTGAGCCCGTGCAGATTCACGCGTCAGTTTCCTCTGTAGAATGGGTGGTAAGGTGGGCTTAGGTGACTCCAACTGCCTTTTGAAAACTGGGTTCAAAGCCTGGTGCAGCCTCTTCCTGTCACCTGGCAGCATGGCCCAAACCCAGCGCCCACCCCAGCTCTGCTTTCCAGGGCGCCATGGTGGAGAAGAAGATCCTGGCCAAGGTGCACAGCAGGTTCATCGTCTCCCTGGCCTACGCGTTTGAGACCAAGGCCGACCTCTGCCTGGTGATGACCATCATGAACGGGGGAGACATAAGGTAACCTGGGGCCGGCCGCGGCCCGATGTCTGTGCAAGTCTGCTCTGGGTGCTGACACTCGAGCCGCTGTGCCCTCAGCCACTCTGAGGCAGGAGCCTGGGGGTGGCCTATACCGTACTGGTCTCTGGGTGCTGGGAAGGGAAGATGGTGGGGTGCATGCTGGCCTTGACCCGTGCCTGGGTTGGACTGGCTCTGAGGCCGGCCCTGGGCTCCCTGGGAAGTTGGATCGCTCGGGCTCAGAGGGTGTTGGGAAGCCTGTTGACGCAGGTGAGGCGCTGGTGCGTCTGCCCACACAGGGGTCCCGCGGAAGGGAGGCTTGGCGCTAACGCCTCTCCTCGGGCTGCATTTCCATCCTGGCTGGCTGGCTGCTGTCCAGATGAGGAGCCCAAGGTCCAGAGGAGCAACCATGCAGGGCTGGGGGGCGGGGTGGCAGCGGTGATGGCGGGCACCATGGTTGGGGCGACTGCACCGTGCATAGGTGCCATGTCCGCCTCACCTGGTTCCTTGTGGCTCTGGGTCTGCACACTCTCCTGCTGATGGAACTCTCACCTCGTCAGCGATGGCTTTGCCTCTGTGAGACGCTGGCGGGAAAGGGTGGGCCTGGGGGAGGGGCGGGAAGGAGAAGCTGCAGCAGGTCATCCAGGGGCTCAGAGTTGGGCCAGATGGCCTGCAGGTGCCCAGCCCAGGAGCTGTGTTGGCCACCCCCCTCTGCCTGGCGGTGGTCTCCTGAGTGGCCTTGGGGTCAGGGGGGGAAGGTGGGGCCCCCAGGAGGCCTTTTCTCCCCTTTAATGGGGAAGGCGAGGCCTTGCTGCCTCCGTGGTCTTGCTCTCCGTGAGCCCGGGGCACGAGCCTCCTGTGTGCTCTGCTCCCAGGTACCACATCTACAACGTGGACGAGGAGAACCCCGGCTTTCCCGAGCCTCGAGCCATCTTCTACACCGCCCAGATTATCAGCGGGCTGGAGCACCTGCACCAGCGGCAGATCGTCTACCGAGACCTCAAGCCCGAGAATGTGCTGCTGGACAACGACGGTGAGGCCCAAGGCGCGCCAGCCGTCCCCTCCCTAGGAGGTGCAGCGCAGCAGGCAGCAGGGGAGGGTGCTTTCCCAGGCCCCACCGCGTATAGAACTGTTAGAAGCAGCCAGGAGTCCGGCCAGAACCACCCTCGCTGTCTGCCTGCTCCGAGCCCGAGTGGGATGGAGATGAGCCCCAGGCTCCCTGTGCGGGGGCAGTGAGGGTGCGGGCGTACAGCGCTGTGGCCCAGAGCCCGAGCGAGGAAGCCAGGGGCGCGGCCCCGTGGTCACCCGGGCGCCTGGGGTCGGCCCTGTGGCCCTGCGCTCTCTGCCGTCAGCCCAGGGAGGGTTTGTGCATGTGTGTATGGTGTGTGTGTGGCATGTATATGTGTGTGCTGTGTGTACCTATGTGTGTTGCATGTATATGCGTGTGTGCTCTGTGTATATGTACGTGTGTGTTCTGTATGTGTGTGGTATGTGTATATGTGTGACATGTATATGTGTGTGCTCTGTGTGTATGTATACGTGCATGTTCTCTGTGTGCATGTGTGTGCTGTATGTGTGTATGCTCTGTGTGTATATGCTCTGTGTATATGTATATGCATGTGTGCTCTGTGTGCATGTGAATGTGTGTGCTCTGTGTATGTGTGCACTGTGTGTGACATGTATATATGTATGTGCTCTGTGTGCATGTGTACGTATATGTGCTCTATGTACATGAGTATACATGGGTGTGTACATGTGTGTTCCGTGTGCATATGTATGCATGTGCGCTCTGTGGTACATGTGTATGCATGTGCGCTCTGTGGTACATGTGTATGCGTGTGTACTCTGCGTATGTATGCTTTGTGTGTGTCATGCACATGTACATGTGTGTGCTCCCTATGTGTGTGCGCTCTGTGTATGTGTGCTCCATGTGTGCCGTGCATGTGTACTTGTGTGTGCTTGTGTGCATGTGTATGAATGTGTGCTCTGTGTATGTGTGCTCTCTGTGTGCCAAACATGTGTGTGTGCGCACTCTGCGTATGTATGCTTCGTGTATGTCATGCACATATACATGTGTGCTCCATGTGCATGTGTATGTGTGTGCGCTCTGTGTATGTGTGCTCCATGTGTGGCATGCACGTGTACATGTATGTACTCGGTGTGCATGTGTATGTATGTGCGCTATGTGTGTGCCTTGCATGTGTACATGTGTGTGCTCCTTGTGCATGTGTACATCTGTGTGCTGTGTGTGCTCTGTGTGTGTGCTGTTTGCACAGAGATGGCTGTAGCCCTGGCTCTGGGCGCCTTCATTGTGTGGAGCCTCGTGTGACCTGAGCCCGTGTTTGCTTTCAGGCAATATCAGAATCTCTGACCTTGGGCTGGCCGTGGAGCTGAAGGACGGGCAGACCAAGACCAAGGGCTATGCGGGGACCCCAGGTGAGGCCCAAGAGCCACGGGCAGGGGAGGCTGGAGGAGAGGTGTGGTCGGCCTCTCGGGACTCCCGGCCTGGGTGAGGGAAGGACTCCCTGGCCTCCACACCACCCGGCCTCCATTGGGCTTCACCCAGCAGCTGGAGAGCCTGGCGTCCTCTGCAAGGACAGCCCCAAGCTGCCCTCTGCGCCTCGATGGGAGGCAGCAGATGGGACCAAGGCTGCAGTGGCTCTTGGCAACTGGCAGGATGAGTTTGCCAGAGTTCCTGATGGAGGGGGGTCGGATCCTGAGGGTTCGTGCCATGGGTCATGCCACAGAGCGAGGGGAGGGTCTCACCCCATCTAGCACAGCTTTAATAAAGCCCCAAGGCCATCACCAATGAGCAGTGTGTGCATCTGTGTGCACACGTGCATGACCTGTGTCTGTGCATGCACATGTCTGTGTGCATACGCAGACTTCATGCCTCTCAGTGTACACATGTGTCTGTGCACATGTGCATGCTCAAACCAGTGTGTGTGCATGGGTGTGCATGTGCCTGGTGAGTGTGTAACTGCATGCACACGGCAGACCCTCTCCCGTGCCATTCACTTCCTCTCGTCCTCCCCTGGGGCAGGGAAGGAGGCGGATCGTGCAGAGGAGGGGAGAGCCGAGTCAGGTCGTGGCAGCAATCCCCGGCCCGTCTTTAGTGGCCATGTGGTCTGGAATGATTTAACCTCGCGGAGGCCCTGGTTCTAACGCACCCCGGGGCTGGTGAGGATTGACTGTGGCCCTTTGCCAGGTGGCTCAAGCAGCAGCCATGCCTGCCTTCAGTTTGCGTTCTTGACGATTCTGTGTGGTCGCCTTACTTGTGAGGGGTCGTTTCCCTTCTTCCGTGTGTTGCTGTGGCTTTGCAGAGAAGGCCCCAGCCCTGAAGTCATGACTGTGCCAAGTGGAGATTCAGGTCTTGCATTGCTCGGGGGAATCCCCAGATGCACGTGTTGAGGGCACCTTCTGTGCCACGGTGGTCTGTCCCCAGGGGCAGCCTGATCAGGGACAGGGCATCTTGATGGGGGCCAGACCTGCTGCCCTCAGCTCCGAGGAGGGTCGGGTCTCCATGGCCTCCCCGCAGGAGCGTTACTCTGGTCTGGTCGTGGGGTTCAGCAGCTGTTGGGTGCTGAGAGCTCTAGAGGAGGCACTGTGGTGAGGGAGGAGGGGTCTGAGAAGAATGTTCTAGAAGCAGCTCAGCCTGAGCAGTTCCCCAACCCATCGAGCCCTCGGCTGCCCCTGCCTTAGTGAGACAGTGAGGCCCCATTCTGTCTGCAATGGAGGGCATCTCTCCAATCTTCCCGCCCAGGGCCGGGTGTGATGGCCCAGATGGCCACCAGAGGGCCTCATCGCCCGCGCTCTGGCTCAGGGGGTGCTGTGCCCCCTGGTCTGCCGCCATGGCCAAGCGTATCAGGAACCAGGCTCCGCTGTGACCCGGAGCAGCTCCCTGGAGGTGCTGAAGCCAGGAGGCGGGTGTCCAGCAAGGTTCTCCTCCTCCTCTGCCACCTCCCAGCTCAGGCTCCTCCCATAGCAGGAGGTGCATGGCGGCCAGCCCTTGACCGCGAGCGGGACTCCATATGGCACTGCAGAGGACGGTCACCGCTCCACCTTGGTGTCCAGCTGGGAGGGGGCTTGTAGCAGAAGAGGCATAAGAAGACTGCGACAGAACCCACCCCCCGCACAGCATGCTCGGGCGCCGGGAACATCCGCAGCACCTCAGGCCGGCAGGCAGGAAGAGCAGTCCAGAAGGCCCCTGGCCGCTGTCCCAGGAGGTGGCCAGCTCCCTGCTCCTGGTGGGGCTTCTTTTGGGCTATCCAGAGTCCAAAGAACTGGTTTTAACCTAGAGGTTGTGGACAATTGTTTCTCACAGTGTCCGAGCAGACATCAGGAGGGTAAGCTAGTTGCTGAACAGGAAGGAGGTAGGGAGGTCTGCGCAGGGCTGGATTCCTGTGAATTCTTGGAGAGCATGGTTCTGTGTCCTGCTGGCATGAGGGTGCTGCAGGACGGAAGGACCAGGAGACAGACCCATGGGCTCCACGGAACACAAACTGACCAGCTGCAACACCTGTCCCTAGGCCTGGGAAGCCCACGCCCTGGATCCTAGGACCTGGCCTGCCCTCACTGACGGGGTCAGCCCCTGGCAAGTGGCCCTGAGGAGCAGGGGGCCGTGATCCTGCTGGGGGTCTACACAGCATGTGGCTGGCCCCCTGGAGCTGGCTCAGGGTGAGCAACCGAGGCCCGAAACTCCCGGAGCGTGCGTGCCTGCCTGCCGCAGCTCTGCTCTCTGGGGACAGCTCCTTCTGTGTGGAGGGCAGGGACCAACACACGGGGGCCAGGGTGCAGGAGCCAAGATGGCTGATGGTCGATGGAAAGCCACCTGCATCCTTGTCTGTAAAGCAGCCACAGGCGCCCCCGGGCGGGTGCATAGCTTGGGGAGCTGCTGTGCGTCCAGCACCTGGAGCAGGCTGGAGGAGGCCATGCTGGGCGGCACACTTATCCCTGCAGGGCTGGGGGCATGGCTGGCAGGCGGCACCAACTCCAGGTTTGCTGATAGTGTAGGCAGGTCAGTGAGAGGCCGAGGTGCCGCCCGGGAGGGGAGATGAGGAGGATGGCCCTGGCAGAGCAAGGGTGCGCCCACCTTGTCCTGGGGGCTGGCCCAGGGAGCAGCAAGCTGAGGACCAGCCACGCTGGACGGGGAGCGGCTGGGCCCTGCCTAGTCCTGTCCCAGCCTCTCTATCAGGGGAAGGAGTCACAGTAAGGAGGCCAGTGTGTGAGCCTGCCCAGAAGAGACTGTGGAGGCCGTGGAGGCTGCTGGCTGCCTGGGAGTCCTGAGGAGGCCAGAGCTTGATTTCACAGACCAGGCAGGTGTGAGCTCAACACTGCTTCCTGCAACAGCTCAGAACAAGTTATAGAGGGTGTCCGTGAGCCCCGTGGGAGGCAAGGAGCCCACCACAGAGCAGCCCAGACACCAGCAGCCACAGATGTGTGAGCCAGCCCAGCGTCTCCGCTAGTTCCCAAGGGTGGCCCTCCTAGGGATGGAGCAGGAAGGGCACTGTGAATTTGGTGAGGTCTTGGAAGTAGCCCTCAGTCACCCGTACAGGCAGAGCTGATGCCTGAGCACACCTGTTATTTGACAGGGCCGTGGAGCATGTCACTATAAACCCATGGAGACAGCGGAGAGGAGCAGAGGGGTGAGGGTCTCAGTGCCGCGGCTAGCAGCCAGCCACAGCCTCAGGACAGTGAATGCTCACTCATGGCGGAGCCCCAGGCAGCCCCAGTCACTGCACAGGCGCGTCTGGAGGGACATGAAGGCAGCTCGCTGGACAGTTGTGTGGCTGCATCTCCAGAGCATCCACACGAGAGGCAGGAGGAGAGACCACATCCAATCATGGGGGCAGGATCTCTTAAAAGGAACAAAGGAAGGAACATTTAGACAGCTTTAGAAAATAAAAACTATGGTAGAAATGCAACACTCAAAAGAAGACCTGAAAGATAAACTGATTTGTCCCAGAAAATAGATCGAAATATAAAAAAGATGGAAAACAGGAGGGAAACATAAGAAAACTGAAGACTAGTCCAGAAAGTCAATGTTTGAGCTATAGTCATACCAAAGAGAGAACAGAGCAGAAGAGAAAATCTCCAGCATGGATGACACGGAGGCGCCCCGCAGTGATGGCCACGGACCTCCATGGACAGCTCCGAGACATTTAGCACAAAGGCACCCAGCTTCCAGGAGGATCAGGGCCAGGTGGGGTTGGCCTCCCCGAGGAAGACAGAGGGCCATGTCTCAAAGGCCCAGGCAGCGCTCGGCCTAGGCCTCACCCAGCCAAACCATCGTCAGTATTTTGATGAAATAAAGGCGTTTCCAGCAGGAATGCTCTCGCACACACGCTTCACTGGGGCGTTTCCTCAGCGAGCCAAGAGGCGGAGAACCGGGGCCAGGACAGCGAGGCATGGTTTCTGGACGCTGGCAGCTCCAGGCTCCTGCACACGCGCGTTCAGGAGAGAGAAGAGGCCCTCGTGGGCTGATGACAAAGTACTGGCCGTCAGACACAATGGGGACAGAGAATTCTCGCAGAATGTAGCATTGAATTGGTGATAGGAACACAGGCAGCTAAACAAATGGAGAAAAGACAGTGTCATCTGGGAGAACCAAAACAATTTGTAGGCAAGGAAATGTGTCCAGGATTAGTTTTGGGCTGGGCTGGGAGAGGCGTTGGGTCAGTGTTGAGCCGGGGTGTCATCTTAGAGGGAAGAGGTGGTGCACGGTGTGGCCCTGGAGGGGGTTGGCCTGGGGCTGCCCTCGGTGTGTTGCTTGGGGAACACAGAATGGTCAGTGGAAGCATCCTTCACCTGGAGGGGAGCGAGGGGGAGAAGGGCCAGGATGCACCTCTGCTGCAGGACAGGCTTGCTACAAAAAGGCAACCAGCTGGGCTGGGGGTGGGTCTGCCTGAGCTGCAAAGGTTGGAGAGCAGCTAGGAGCTCAGATCTGGAGCTGGAGCCTAAGGCAGGCTGTTCCCTACCGCCCTGTCCTGGGGAGCACGCCCTCTCAGAGGCTGTTTCTCTCTTTTCCTCTCTGCATTCTGAGGATGCAGTGGGGTGCCTTGGGCCAGCTGAGGCCAGCATCCTTGCAGCTGAGCCAGCTGGGGAAGATACCTCTTGAGCCTTCCTATGCCGTGGAGCAGGTCTTGGGATGCCTGGCTCATCTGACTTCCCAGCCCTTGCAGCAAGAAAGCTGGTCAGGAGGCTGCACAATGCCTGGCTGCACCCATCACACGTGTGTTCTGCTTGTCCCAGTGTGTTTTGCACTATCCCCAAGTCTGAGGTTCCAGAGAGGGAGCGGAGACCTCACACCACGTGTAGAGCAAGGATTCCATCGGTGTCACCTTCCCCCCAGGGGCCCTGGCCACCCAGAGAGACCTGGTTTCTCGTCACACTGGGGGATTCCACTGACATCCAGTGGACAGAGCCCAGGGCGCAGCTGGCTTGATGTCCTGAAAGGCGGAACTGCCTGTCCTCAAACATCAGTAGTGCTGGGACCCGGGGGTAGCTGTCGCCGGGTGGGATGAGTGCTGCTGAGGGCAGCCGTGTCTCTGAACCAGCCGTGTTGTGTCCGGCAGGCTTCATGGCCCCCGAGCTCCTGCGCGGTGAGCAGTATGACTTCTCGGTGGACTACTTTGCCCTGGGTGTCACGCTGTATGAGATGATAGCAGCCAGAGGACCTTTCCGAGCCCGAGGAGAGAAGGTGGGCGCTGCCCGGCAGGGCTCTCTCTGGGACCCCGGCTGGGTGGGACCTGAGGCTCTGTCCCCAAGGCAGACCTAGGTGTTCCAAGGACGATGGGAGGGGCCCAGGCTCACTCGTGGGGTCTGGCTCCAGGCAATGGTGTCACAGGCCCACTGCCAGCGAGTCTAGGCCGGCCGTCTCCTGAGGGCTGCGGGGAGAGCGGTGGGTGGAGCTGCTGAGGGGGTTCGAATCTGCCCTCTTGCCCCCCAGGGAGCAGTGTGAGCAAACCCCCTAGCAGAGGCACACCACCCTCCTTGATCGGGCTCCTCACAGCTGGCCCTTCCGGGAGGAGGCACGGGACATGTCCCACCGTGGCTTTGGACACTGGCTCAGGACATGAGGTTGGGGACCTTCACAAGCCCTGGCCAGGAGCAGCTCCCTGGCTCCCCAGGGTGGCCAGGCCACTGTTCATGGGACCTGGGTCATGGTGGCTCACACCCTGGGACAGGCTCACTGTTCTTTGCGTCAGGGGGTCCTACTGGTGGCCAGGCCAGCTGTGACACTGTACCCATATTAGGAGCACTTGTGGTGGTGAGCTGTGCCTCAGTAGAGCTGATTGGAAGTAAAATGCACGGGTACTTACTGAAATTTCCACCTCATGAGACAGGTGTAGAAGTGAGAGGATCTCTGTACCACTGCAGTCTGCACTGCTGAATTTTCTTTTATTTATTTATTTATTTATTTATTTATTTATTTATTTATTTATTTATTTTTTGTGGCACTGGGGATTGAACCCAGAGGCATTCCACCTTTAAGCTATACCCCCTGTCCTATATTTTAGTTTTTATTTTGAAACAGGCTCTCATTAAGTTGCAGACGGCCTCACTAAGTAGCTGAGGCTGGCCATGAACCTGTGATCCTCCTGTCTCAGCCTCCCAAGTCCTGGGATTACAAGCATGCACCACCGTGCCCGGCAGGCTTTTATTTCTTGTTATTCTTTTTTGGGAGTAAAGTGGTTATATAATTGTGCTGCTAAGTCAACCAGAACTCCTTAAGCATACCTGCCCCCCAGCTTTGGCACCGGGGATTTCAGCTCTTATATTTTGTTTCTTTGGCCTGAGATGAGCCTGCAGATGCTGCACACCTGGGAGGGAGTGTGCCAGGCACTGCCCGTGAGCACCAGGATGGGCACCTGGGGCTTGAGTGACAGCCCCCCCATCCCATCCCCGCCTGCAGGTGGAGAACAAGGAGCTCAAGCAGCGGATCATCTCGGAGCCCGTCAAGTACCCAGACAAGTTCAGCCAGGCTAGCAAGGACTTCTGCGAGGCGCTGCTGGAGAAGGACCCCGAGAAGCGCCTGGGCTTCAGGGATGGCTCCTGCGACCGGCTGCGGGCCCACGAGCTCTTCAAACACATCAGCTGGAGGCAGCTCGAGGCCGGTACTGTCAGCACCCGGGGAAGGGGGGTCTGGGCGGGGTTTGTGCTTCCTGGCCCTCCGTGGCCTGCCCTGTCCAGAGGACACGAGGTCGGCAAAGCAGGGGTGCCCACGTGGCCCCAGCCGCCCTCAGCCCCCAGCGACGCCACTGGACCATCTACTCACCTCCTGAGCTCCTGGGTCTGGGCATGAAGGTGCCGGCTGCGACCCCAGGGTCAGGTGTGCTGCGTTTCACGAGGTCCAGGCGAGGCAGGCTGTCATCCTGTGAGGGAGAGGCTCATTTACCACTGCAGTGGTGGCCAGGTTGTAAGCGTGGGGCGCTGCGTGTGCCTGTGTGTGGCACGTGTGTGTGTGTGTGTGTGTGTGTGTATGTGTGCGTCCCTCTCTGCGTGCATTCCTGTGTTACCTGCTGGTAGGTGTGCCTGTGTCTGTGAGCATGTGTTTGCCCGTGTGTGGGCATGTGTGTGTATGTGTGTCTGTGCATGGGTGTACTTGCCCATGTGTGTGTGCGCGTGTGTGCATGTCCATGGGCACCTGAAAGGGGCATGTGTAGGGTGACCACACCTCTAGCAGCCTAGGGGGCAGTTGGACTTTGCTCATAGCATTGCTGTGGTCAGCCGTGCTACCAGATGGGGGCTGAGGGGCGGCGGCGGTGAGTGGGAGCTGCCTCAGAGGAGCAGCCACTGCTGGGGGAAGGATCCGAGCCGCTGGCCTGAGGTGGGCTCCACGTGGGAGAGTCATCAGGACAAGGGCTTCGGCAGGGACGCTAGGCCAGGAGGCCAGGACTGTCCTCCACGAGGCCAGGCAGGGCCTGGTCACGCAGACAGGAAGGCTGAGCGCTGAGAGTTTGAGTCGGGAGTGTTGGAGGGGCACGTGGAGCTGGGGACGTCCACAGCCAGGGCTGGTCTGCTGGGACCCGGGTGCACACTGCGAAGAGGAGGGGCTGGAGGCTGGGGGTCTACACAGCAAGGCCGTCGAGGATGGTGTTCTGCATCCTGCAGCTCCAGGCACTTGAGAGAAGCTGCCCGGGGTTGGGGGTGGATGTGGCGTTTGGTTCCCAAGTGCGTGGCGATGCCCGCCTGGGATCAGAACGGCGCTCTGGTCCTGGGGCCACAAAGCGGATGGGGGAGGCTTGGGAGGTGCTGAGGTTCCCAGCACGCAGGTTGGAGCCAGAGTGATGTCCAGGAGGAGACTTGGGTCAAGACCTGGAGATCCCTTCAAAATAAGCTTCTCGCCCACACCGAGGGCTCCCAAGCTCTGTCCGCCCAACACTCCAGACCCGATTACTCGGGCTGGGCTCTCTCTGTTGGCTGCCAGGCCCCCTCCCCAGAGAACGGCAGCTGGGGTCTTCTGTCTGGGCGCCCTTCCTTACCGCTCGCGTCTCTTGTCTGTGTTTCCTGTCTCCTCACAGGGATGCTGATCCCCCCTTTCATCCCGGACTCCAGGACTGTCTACGCTAAGAACATTCAGGACGTAGGTGCCTTTTCCACGGTCAAAGGTGTGGTCTTTGACAAGACCGACACGGAATTCTTCCAGGAATTTGCCTCGGGCAACTGCCCCATCCCCTGGCAGGAGGAGATGATCGAGACGGGCCTCTTTGGGGAGCTGAATGTGTGGCGCCCCGACGGGCAGATGCCGGACGACATGAAGGGGCTCCCTGTGCAAGAGGAGGCCCCTGCACCCAAGTCAGGAATGTGTCTGGTCTGCTAGCCAAGCTCCCGGGGAGAAGCAGGGAGCCAGCTGCGTGGGGACGAGAGGCCAGCAGGCCGTGTGGCCGCCATGCCCCGGCGCCGAGCACCCTCCTTCCAGGCCCCTGCCCTGTGGCTCCAGGAAGAGTGGGCCACATGGGGACACAGCAGCCTTGCTGCCAGCCTGGGAGTCAGGAACCTACAAGTGGGCAGTCCATTTCTCTTGCCATTTTACTCAAGAAAGACAAGAAAAATGTTCCAGGTGGAATAAGCCAATCGTCTATGAACATGCAAAGAGCTTGTGTAGTCTTACCATGGTTTCGGTTTTGGACAGAGGAGGCAATGTTGAAGTCTGAAGCCCATGTTTGGTGCAGGTCTCCGGGTACCTTGATTGTTAATGCCCTGGCCCAGACCCCTCAGTGGGAGGCCTGCCCTTGGATGATAGCTCAGGGTTGGCAAACTGTGGCCCACATGTGCTTACGTGCCCTGGGGAGGCTGGACTCCTCGCCTGGCCCGGCCTCCCCAGCCACGAGCCCTGGTTGCCATGTGCACTCTGGGGACTCCTACTTGGAGAAGTGGAGCCTCTCTGGGCTTAGCTGAGAGTCACTGCCCCTCCAAAGTGGGCTCAGATGGCCAACAGTGTGTGTGGTGGACACCATGGCCTCCGTGAACACGAGGTGTGGTGGATGCCTGTGTCTTCGCACAGTGCTGTGTGTAGTGGACGTCCATGTCCTCAGTAGCACCGATTGTGATGGATGCCGTGTCCTCAGTCAGTATGATGTGTGGCGGACTCCCATGTTCTCAGACAATGCACATGCGGTGGATGCCCATGTCCTCAGTCAATCTATGTGTGACGATGCCTGTGACCTCAGTTAATACCACGTGTGACAGATGCCTGTGTCCTCAGACAGTGCCACGTGCAACAAGCACTGGACGCCCGTGTCTTTAGTGGATGCTTGTGTCCTCAGTCAATACCACGTGGGGTGTAGACACCTGTGTCCTCAGTCAATACCACGTGGGTGTATGCTCATGTTCTTAGAATATGTCATGTGTGGTGGATGCCCGTGTCTTCAGTCAATACCACATGGGGTGTAGACACCTATGTCTTCAGTCAATACCACGTGGGGTATAGACACCTGTATCCTCAGTCATACCATGTGGGGTGTATATTCATGTTCTTAGAATATGTCATGTGTGGTGGATGCCCGTGTCTTCAGCCAATGCCATGTATGGTGGACGCCTGTGTTCCCAGTCAATACCACGTGGGGTGTAGACACCTGTGTCCTCAGTCAATACCACGTGGGTATATGCTCATGTTCTTAGAATATGTCATGTGTGGCGGATGCCTATGTCTTCAGTCAATACCACATGGGGTGTAGACACCTGTGTCCTCAGTCAATACCATGTGGGGTATAGACACCTGTGTCCTCAGTCAATACCACGTGGGGTGTATGTTCATGTTCTTAGAATATGTCATGTGTGGTGGACGCCTGTGTCTTCAGTCAGCACCAAATGTGGGGGATGCCTGTGCCCTCAGTCGATACCACATGTGGTAGATGTCCATGTCCTCTGACAATACCAAGCCTGTGTCCTCAGTCAATGCTGCATGTGGTGGACACCTGTGTCCTCAGGTAGTCAGTGAGAATGACTGTAGTGGGCCTCTGTCCTCAGACAACACCATGTGTGTGGACGCTCATGTTCTCAGCACTGATAATGGGGGACACCTGTGTCTCCAGCCAATGTCTGTCTCCTCAGTCAATGCTACCTGTGTGGATGCCCGTGAGCTCCGGTGTCAACGCTGACTGCGGTGGACACCTGTGTCTTCAGACAGTATCAAGTGTGGTGGATGCCTGTGTCCTCAGTCAATACCACACGTGGTGGGTGTTTGTCCCCTCAGTCAATGCCACCTGTGGTGGGCACCTCTGCCCTCAATTACCACACGTGATGTATGCCCATATCCTCAATTAACATCACGCGTGGTGGACACCTGTCTCTTCTGTCAGTACCGTGTGTGGTGGACACTCATGGCCTCAATCAATACCACATGTGGTGGACACCCGTCTCTTCTGTCAGTATCACGTGTGGTGGACACCCGTCTCTTCTGTCAACACCACGTGTGGTGGACACCCGTCTCTTCTGTCAGTATCACGTGTGGTGGACACCCATCTCTTCTGTCAACACCACGTGTGGTGGACACCCGTCTCTTCTGTCAGTACCACGTGTGGTGGATGCTCATATTCTCAATCAGCACCACGTGTGATGGACTCCCATTTCTTCGATCAATACCACGCGTGGTGGATGCCCACGTCCTCAATCAACCTCACAAGTGGTGGACACCGGTCTCCTCTGTCAATACCGTCCGTGATGGGTGCCATGTTCTCCGTCAACCCCACGTACGGTGGGTGCCTATGTCTTCCATCAGCACCACATGTGGTGGATGTCTGTCTCGTCCACCTGCACGCGGGAAGGTGACCCTGGCCACCAGCAGTTTGGGAGGTTGCTGGTGGCGGCCAGCACTGGGACCCCTGCCTCCCTCCGGCGAGCATGTGTGAAGGGAAGGGAGCCATCCCCTGTGCACGTCTGGCTCCAGCCCCGTCAGGAGAGTACCACTGACCAACCCAGCCAGCTGCTTGAGGAGTGCCAAGTGCATTCTCTGGCGGGGCCTGTGTGCGAGAGGACCATCCCGAAGGGCCAGTGTGGACCGCTGAGGCAGCCTCCAGAGGCGCCTTCTCTCTGTGCATCTGATGCTGCGGAGGCACGGGATTCTCCGGAAGGGCGGCGTCCATGCCTCCTGGACTGTGATCTGAAACCGGCCCTTGGGATGGCTCCGGGCCAGGCCTGCAGCACTGGGTATGTGCAGCCGCAGGACAAATGGTCCATCCGCACCTGACTCCGTTCTGTTTTCGTTTTCTAGAGAGCCACACACTGGCCGAGTAACAGCTACACATTTTACCTCACTACTTTCTGGAGCAAGAGAGGTCCCATTCCTGATTTTTCTAAGCCCATTTCAACCTGCTTTGTGTTCGGGCCCTGGACAGGTGAGCTGTCTATCCCAGGGTTTCCTGGGGCCTGAGGGTCTGGAAAGGGTGGATTTAAACAATGTTGGTGACAGCCCTGGAGGGGCTCGCAGTGCTGGGGGAGGAGCCCCTGAAGCCAGACAGGTCACTGCCAGGTCCCTTGCCTTGTCTGTGTTTGGATTGCGGTCAGAATAGAGGACGTCCAGGCAAGTTTGAATTTCAGATAAGTAACGAACACTTTTCTAGTGCAAGTATGTCCCATGCAACATTTGGCACATACTTAACACTCAAAACTATTCACTGTTGATCTGAAATTCAGATTTAACTGGACATTCTGTGGTTTTTTGCTTTTGCTAAATCTGGCAAGCCTATCGTGTGTGCATCGAACTGTGAAATACACAGCAGTTACATTGCACAAACAGGTCTGCCAGGCCAGGACTGCAGAAGCTGCTGTGTGTTGGCCTCAGCTGTCCCATCCTGGCCCACACTTGGGCACACAAAGCTGGAGGGTCACACAGAGGACACAGAGGCTCAGTCAGCGAGCACGGACATGCTGGCTGCCCTGTCCCTGGCTCTGGGTCCCTGGTACCCCAACCCTGGTGCCCATCCCCGGTGCCCGTCACCCCCAGGAAAACCTCTGCTCTGCCCATGACCCTTTAAATAACCACATCTCTGGCAGAAACTTAAAGTCCAGTCCACAAGTAGTCACAGATCCTCACATGCTGGACCTCCACACCCCCTTCCCCGAGGGGCGGGCGGCTCCCACCTGCCCGGGTCTGCTGCAGTGGCTTTCTGGGCAGATGTGTCCACTGACCTCTCATCCCAGGGGTGTCATCAAGGGTCTTCTGGGACCCCCACTGAGGGTGGCCTCTTGGAGCAACCCTCTGGCCCCACTGGGGACCTCTTCCCTGCCTGCTGTCTCTCCTTGACCCCAGGGCTTGTAGCCTTCTAGGTCCTAGAGTTTAGGTCCTGCCTGGACATCAGCTCATCCTCCAGGCAGCTGCCAGCCTGCATTGGGTTGCGAGCTCCTGGGGAGGTATGCAGCAGAGACCAGAGACGTACGCGTTTCTCCAGGCCTGTGATGTGGTCAGGCATGGGGTCCTCTGCAGAGAGGCCTTGGTTCCGATCCAAGTCAGCCCAGGATCCCCAGGAACCCGCTGGAATCACACGAGGTGGTTTGTCTTAGCCACTTAGGCCTGTGACTGGAGACATGGAGCTGTGCAGCCTACCCTGGAGGTTTCTGCAGTGATTCTAAATGCTGCCTCCTGAGGGCAGGGTGGCGCACGGGGCACCCTAGGACATCGCAATCAGAAACCACTGCAGCATGGCTTCTGGAAGAAAAAATATATATAATTCAAGTAAAAAAAAATAAAAAAGCTAATAAAGAAGGGAGAGTCCCTGGATTGTGATTTGAATTCCAAATTGCATTCTTTCCTTCAAAATTATACAATGCCCCTACATATACAAATGTGTGTGTGCATACCCGTGTACACATCCATCATACCTGTATAAGCCCACATTATCACATACCTAATACACACCTCCCCACACATGCACACCTCTGTAAACTCACATGCATACCCCCTACCTACACACCTCCCACACACATGCACACACACCTACATCCGCAAACTCTTAAACAGTGTGGTCAGTGTTGACAAGGGCCGTGTCTTGTGCTGGGTTTAAGGAAAGGAGCCCTGCCTGTGCCTGGGCCACCGGGCTGGGGGTGGGAGCCTTCCTTGTCCTGGTCTTTGTGCTGTTGTGTTTCAGGCCAGTCAGCAGCAGCCGGGCCACATCCATATATGATGCAACTCCTGTGTGCCAGGGCCCAGCGGGCAGTGGGTCTTGTTCTGGAGCCTGCGGGGCCTGGGTCTCTCCCTTCTTCAGCAGGGCCAGGCTGCTGCATTATGTGCCTCATAGATTTTTGGCTAACACAGGAGACCTCCGACAAGCTGGTAGCTGCCAAATTCGAGGCACGAAGGCCTTGCTCCGGGGAGGGGCGGGGGCGTCCGGCTTCACCGTGGGAACCCGAGCCCTGGGGACTCGATTGTGCTTTCCCTGCTTGGGTTAGTTTGAGAGCTGGGTATCACCGTTACAAAGGGCTTCCAGCAAAGCACTGGGCGCATTATTAATTTTAAAAATTCATGGCTCCGAGCATGTCGTCTGCCTGTGCCCGAGCTCACTTCCCACCATCTGCAGCGGCAGGCAGGGCGGCCCCTGCGTTCCCCGATGGCCCGCCTGCATTATTCATCCGCAGCTTCATTTCAGAGGCTCTCTGGTTTCAGGAGGAGTCGTGTTTGACTGTCAGCCCTCCAGGATCCCTGAGAGCTGAGCCAGGCCAGGTGCACCGCGTCTCCGAGTGACTCCCTCATGAGCGGGGGCCGGAATGAACAACATAGGTTGGCGATGGCAATGCCCCGTGGGTTTTTATGACTCTTTTCATCATTGTCTGCTCAGAGCTGAGGGAGCCCATGTCCTTCTTCCAGAGTCTTGCTGTGCTGGTCTGCTCAAGTCAACCAGTGCCCGTCAGCCCGGAGTGAGGGCCCCACAAGTCCTCCCCAGGGGCCAGGAAGGCCAGGGCTCAGTGGGGACTTGGGTCTCCAACATCCCCACCTGACGGGTGGCAGAGGCCAACCCAGGGTGTGGGAGTGACGTTTACTCACATATTTATGGAGTGTCTTTGGAGCCAGCGCCATGTCAGGAGAGAAGACAGGAGGCTAAGTCCCTGCCCTCAGCGAATCTGTTCTGTAAATACTGCTAAGAAGTTTGTCATCCATGATCCCCACCACCCTACCCCAGCCACTTTCACCTGAAAAAGGTGCAGCTCTGGAGTCTTGAGCTCTTGGCCGCCTGGCCAGCTCCCGCAGGGGCAATGTGGCTAAGGGGTGACATGGAATCGAGGCCCTGCTTCCTGCTCTTGGTGGCCTGACTGGCTACCTGACGGTCGGCCTGGGCACAGCCTAGGGTGCTGGACTCTAATTCTCTCCTCCCAGTCAAGTAGGAGTTCATGGAATCATGGCTTCAGGGAGGGGAGTCTGAGATGGGGGAACCACAGACATTTCCTGCAAATCTTCATCTATGGTTTCTCCAGAGCCTGACGCTGTGAAAGGGGAGTCACAGGCTGCACGGAGTGCCTGAGAATCTGGAGGGACCTCCCCAGGGCTGGAGAGGCCGGGCCATGCCAGGAGCAGAGGCCTGGCCTGCTGTCCAACCTGCTGCAGCTGCAGCTGCAGGAGAAGGCCACAGAAGGCCCCTGAGCAGGAAGATGGAGACCGGGCAGCAACCAGGAGCCAGAGCACCTCCACCCCACCCAGCTGCCACTTAGACACAGCACTGGTGTGAGTGTGTGTGTGTGTGTGTGTGTGTGTGTGTGCATGTGTGAGTGTGTGTGCATCTGTGAGACCCATGAGGTCAACGGGAGACCAAGAGGGATGCAAGGAATAGTTGTGGCACCTGAGTTTAGAGCTGAGCTGGCTGGGAGCCCGTCAGTCCTAGGTCGCTGGGCTGTGGGAGGTCTCTGTTGAGAAGAGTCTACAAAGGGAGCCCCTGGGAGGACCCGACTCCGAGAGGTGCCCCGGGGTCTGTTCTGCCTGGTGCCTCAGCTCCGCCCGCCACAGCCTCACCCAGGTACAACCTCAACCCAGCGCGTAATCCCAGGTCTGAGGGAGGGTCAAGAGTTCCAGGCCAGCCTCGGCAACTTAGTGAGATCCCTTTCCTAAAAACAAACAAACAAACAAACAAACAAACCCCCCAAAACCAAAAAACAGTGCTGCTTAGTAGCTCCAGTGGAAGTCACTTCACTTCGTCCGCCTCCCCCTTCTGCCTGTCTACCTGTGAGCAGGGGCTGGCAGGCCTGGCTTCCATGGAGCCCCCAGGGTGACTGATGGGTGGTGCTGGAGGGTGCCAGGGTGGGAGGGGCAGTCAGAGCTCCTATGCCCCAAGACCCCGCCACGTCCGCCAGCCTCCCACCACGATGACAGCTCAGGTAGATGCCGTGGTCCCCTGCTGCTTTGTATTATAACTGCATGCTATTTTTCTACACTTCTCAGACCTTCAGCTAAGATCAAGTGCGGATTATTTTTCTCTTATTTCACGTTAACTCTAGGGTCCCTAAAGGGAAGGTCCGTGTGGTTTATCTTTGCAGCTCTCCTAGTGTCTTGCCCAGGAGGTCCTCAGTCACGGCTTAGTCCTGTCTCCTGCACCCTGAGATGCCTGAGGTCTTCCGAAGGGGTGAGTCCCATCTCTGTCCCAAACTGTGTGGGAGGAACACCTGGGAGATTCTGGGGTTCAGGTGGAAAGCCAGAGGGTCGCTGGACATTTCATTCCAAGCAGGAAGGGCTTTGGTTATTAGAGAGGGCACATGCGTGTCTCATAACTGCTTAAAGGAATTATCCTCTTAGTGCCAGCAATGATTGCATGCCGCTCTGATTACCTCCAGGCTGGTAGAAGACAGATTCCTTTATCTTCTCACAGTTGTCTTTGGGGAGAGCTAAATTAAATTACATGTTAAAAATACCCAGATCCCAGACTGCAGCTCCCTGCAGAGCCAGGCGGCAGGCCTCCGGTGTCGTCCAGGCATGGGGGTGAGGGAGGACATGGAGGAGGGGCCCAGGAGACAGGCTGCAGCCACACAGCACGGGACCGGTGTACAGGAGGCATTTCCTTGTATGAGCAGGAGCGCACGCTAAAGTAAAGATACAGTGTAGTCATATAAGGGTATACACCAGGGACGCCGCTTGTCCTCCCTGCCCAGCACCATGCGCTGTCTCCGTGACTGGCAGTGAAGCAGGTGTGTTCACACGGTGTCCCCATGGGCAGGGGAGGAAGGTCCTGGCCCTGCTCTCAGGGTGACAGAAGTCTCTTACAGAAGCACCGAGGCACACGGGGTCCACCGCTGAGCAGTGTCGTTAGGGGGATGCATGCCTGTCACCTAGGGTGTCCCTCGCCTTGTGCCTGTGGTGACCTCCCTCCAGTGGTGCAGCAGCAACGGCCTGTGACCTGTGGGCACCTGAGCCGGCCCCGGCAGCGGCCCTGCCCGTGTGCCTGGTCATGCTGCCTGGCCCTGCTGCAGAGGTCACCTCGGTGCTCCGGAGGGGAGGCTGGTGGGCCGGCTCTGACTGCACCATCTCTTCCTGCAACACATTCGAATTGCATGAAAGGTGGCAGAATCACTCCGGCTCCGCTCCTCAGGCTGGGACTTTGGGCGACATTTTCTCCAAATGAACAGTGAGCCTGCCCCTCCAAGGAAACCTTCAGCAGTCTTTGGTGCCAGTGACAAGATTCTGAGATTTCAAGTGATAACAGGAATTTTGGAAAGCTTACTTCTTCACTATGAACTTTACAGCTTTCAATAATTTCTCAAAGCCACACGTGAGTTAAACATCCATTCAAAGTACAAAAGAGTCAGGCAGATTTTAATGTACAAAAGAGCATAGAACATTACTGATGTGCTTTCAGATTCTACATCACAACCAGTCTTCAAAATCAGGATCTGCAGGGTCCTGATCCTCCCGCCCTTGCCCTTGGGGGGCTGTGCAATCACCCCCCCGCCCTGGAGGTGGTGGTTTGCATGCTCCAGGCTACTGGGTGCTTTGTGCTCAGTCCATACTCTGGGTAGCAACTGGCCAGAGTGGAGAGTGGAGGATTTCCAAGACTAGGGAGGAATTCAGCTGGCCCTCAGGACGGTTCCCCTCGGCTTGTTTTCTACCTATGCACATGGTACTTATGTCGCCATGCCCCATTCTGGGTGTTACATGCCTACACGTGTCCCTGTGGCATTTCTGGGTCGACAACATCACCTGTGGTGGCAGGTGTCCCTGCGTCCCCCGTGGTGCAGCATGAAGCCGACCTGATCACACCCCATCACCTGTTCCCCCTGGTGGTCAGGCACCGTCATGCTCACTGCCTCCAGCCTGTGACTGACTCTGCAGTGACCCTCAAGCAGGCCCGGAGCCCCGCGCCCCATAGAGGAGGGTCTGCGGCTGGCAGCTCGCCCTGGGGTAGGGCCTCCAGCGCCCTGGGCTTCTGCTGCTCCCTCTCTGCAGGCCTGATGCCTTGGGGCATGGCCTGGGGTGCTCCTCCCCAGACCCCTGCCCAGATAGCTGAGTGGTTAGCGCTCAGGTTTGGGGCCTTCTTTGACAACTTCGTGCAGCATGCAAGCGTCTGTCATGCCCAGGAGGATGACAGGGGATTACTCAGTTACTCCAGCCCCAGGATTCGGATCCAGTTGGCCTGGGCTGGGCTCAGAACAGCAGTCGTGTTGCCCTTGTTGAATCTCTTGGTGACTCTAACAGCGGCTGAGAACCAGTGCTCTCCTTTTGAAGAGCATGTCTAAGGGTCTGCTCTTGGTATACATTTCAGGCTGGAATTGCTGGCCTGCAGGTATCTGCACAGCTTTCCTGAATGTTGCATTTAGGTTTCCTAAGCACCAGGTGGAACCCTCTGGGGGGAGTGCAGTTCCCTCCGTCTCAGCAGTACAGGTCACTGTCCAACCCTAGCATGCCCATAGAGCAAAGGTGAGACCACCTGGCCCCAGCAGCAGTCCCAGGCCCCGGGGAGCAGGGCATCTTTGTGTTTACCGGTCACTAGAGAATTTTCTTCTGTGAGATGGCTGCTGATAGCCTTAACTCAAAAGATCTTTTTTTTTTTTCAGTTCTGAGGAGGGAACCCAGCACCTTGTGCATGTTAGGGAAATACTCTACCACTGAGCCACATCCCAAGCCCTCAGAAGATTTTTTTTTTTTTTTGGTACTAGGGATAAAACCGAGACATTTTTACCTCTGAAGTAAACCCTCAGCACTTTTTTATTTTTTTGTTTTGAAATAGAGTCTCACTACGTTGACGAAGCTGGTCTCAAACCTACAATCCTCCTGTCCCCGTCTCCCAAGTATCAGGATTAAAGGCATGCACCACATGCCCAGCTTCTGTTGCCCTCTTGAAAACTGAGACCGGGCTGGCGTTGCTGCCCCGAGCGGCCTTGGTGCTGCTGCAGAAAGACGAACCCCCCACAGCTGCTCAGCACTGCTCCCGGCCGGCCTCCCACTCCCCTCCGAGACACCTGTGCGGGAGGCTGTGCGTGCAGGTGGGAAGCCGCAGGACCTCTCCGCAGGCACTTTCTCCCCAGGCTGCACAGGCTTTGCTTCTTGCTCTGCATTCCTCCCGGGTGTCTGGAGGAGTCTGAGGAGGGAGGAGGGAAAGGGGAAGGGATCTCCGGAGGAAGAAGGGCCTGGACCGGAGCCCAGCCGAGCTGGCAGGAGGGGTGAGGGGGAAGCACCGGGCACAGGAGGGGCGGGGCCACCACACCGCGCTGCCAGCGCCCGGGACTGTCGCTGTTGCTGGGTGAGCCAAGGAGCGAGGAGCTGTTGGCGCAAGTGGCTCCCGCCAGGGCACCAGGTCACTTGTGCCTCCAGGATGCAGCCACCCGCGCCGCCCGTGCCTGGGCCCCTGGCCCTGCTGGATAACACAGGTGAGCCCGAGGCCCGCAAGTGAGCTCCTCTGGGGCAGGTGGGGAATGTGGGGCGGGAGAGCCAGTGTCTGCAGGTCTCTGGACAGCCTGGGGCAGACCTGGAAAGATGGGGCCCAGGGTCCCGCCCTCCCCTCAGCTGAGCTGGTCTTTGGGGCACTCTGTATTGGCAGGGGCATGCCTTCCTGCCTCCCTTCCTTCCTTCTTTCCTCTCTTTCCTCCCTCCCTTCCTTCCTCCCATCTTTCTATCCCCATAGATCTTTTTATTGGTTCCTGCCCCCCCCCACTATCTTTTATTATGAAGAAAAGACCTCTTTCATCTTTACTTATAATGAGGCATCTCAAACTGCGTGCCTTTACTAACTATTCAGCCCGATTTATTCACTTTCCAGCATTTTCGGGCACTCCCCTCCCACCCACTTCTCTACCTTAAATTCACGGAATCTCCAATTGTTTGGTTTATAAGTCAAGCCCATGCAGGATGCAGCCCCAGCTACTGTGGGCTGGAAAACAGGAAGCCTGTTGCAGGTCCAGTTCCCAGGGCTCCTGCCCTGCCAGGAAATGACCAGGACCACAGTGATGCTGGGCACAGGGCAGAGACTCTGGAGGAAGACCGTGTCCCCTGTAGACCCAGCTCCGCCAAGACAAAGGCAGATGGTCCCCGGGGGACTCCACTTCTCCCTCCAGAAGCAGCCCAGCTGAGACCCACTGGCAATTTTCCTAAAGTCTTATTGGAGTCTTTTTGCAAAGTCTCTTTAAAAAGCCAGATTGGTTGATGGTGTTAAATAATAATTAAGGAATCTGGCGTCTCTCTAAAAGAAACCATTCCATTCTCTCTCTCCATTCTTTAAAAGCAAAATGCTCTGTGACCAAACTCATTGTCATGTGTTTTCATTTTCCAGGAAATGAATTACCTTACTAGCATCTAATAATAATAGCTACTTATTATTTATCATGTAGTTATTATTTTTATTATAGTAGAAGGACTTGGTGGCTTAAAAATAGCATCTAACTTAGTTTTTTTCTTCTGAAAAAGAACTATAATCTTATAATACTAGAAGTCGATCTTTTATCAGAAAGTTCTAGATGTGAGTGTGGCTGGGGCAGGGTTGGGTATTTCATACTTTGTGCCTCTCTGCTCTCTATCACCTTGCCCCTTCCAGGTGGGACCAGGTGTGCCCACTAGATTCTAGAGGGGTGCACCTGGGGACAGACTGCACAGGTCTGAGATGGCTGAGATGTAGGTGTTGCCCATTTGGGAGGCTGGGGCTGGAGGATCGCAGGTTTGAGGCCACCATGGGCAAATCGTGAGACCCTGTCTCAAAATATCAAAATAAAAGATAAAAAGGGCTGGGAACGTAGTTGAGTGATAGAGTGCCCCTGGGTTCAATGCCCAGTCACACACACACACACACACACACACACACACACACACACACACACACACAGGTGTGGCTCATAGGGCATAGGCGATCTCAAAAGAGGTGTATCTAAGTTTTGCTTAGCAATTAGCAAACCAGAGTGCTGCTAACTGGTCTGACAAGCGCTGACCAAGTCAGGAGAGCAAGCAGATCAGACCCTCAGCCACTCTGGGAGGCAGGACGGAGCAGAGTGCAGGGAAGGGTGCTGTCAGGCAGAGTCTGGGCAGGTGCAGAATGGGCTCTGCAGAGAGGCCCACTTGTATCTGAAGCAAGCACCGAGCCTCGCTCAGTTATTCAGCAAGGTGAGGTCCTGGAGGAGGGAGCACCCGCCTCATCATTTTCTCGTGGACTCAGAAGTTCCGCACAATTTAGATTTAGAGGTCCTATGGCTCCAAGACATTTAAACAATGAAAAGGGTAGAATGGGTAGACGGTCTGGAGGGAGCTCCAAGTGCTGGTCCCTGCAGGTGTTACGCTCCACATGAGATTAACCTGTGAACCTCCGTAGTGACCGTTTCCTTAGCTTCTAGAATGCAGAGTAAGGTACATTTTTAGTACCTTACTACTACCTTACTTAGTGCCTATTTTTTCCTAGCTAGCTACCTCTAAACCTATCGATCAGACCAGGGTTCCAATGTGGAAACCTTTTCTTCCCTCTCACTTGGTTCCAGGGTGGTTCTGCCACTTTGTCATCTGTCCCAGCAGGGACTCAGACCCTCTCCCCAGCCCTCAGCCACAGTGTGTCTGATCCCTCCCAATTCCTGCATACACAGCCTTGGTTTCAGGTTTCAAACAAATTGTAAGAATTAACTGAAAAGAAAAAACAAAAACAACAGCTGATAAAACACTTTGGTCCCAATTTAAGGGAAAAAATGCTCTAAAAGTACTTCACGAGCCTGGTGTGGTGAAACACACATGTAACCCCAGTATTTGGCAGGCTGAGACAGGGGGATTGCAGGTTTGCAGACAGCCTCAACAACTCAACTTAATGAGACCCTCTGCAACGTAGTAAGATCCTGTTTCAAAATAACAAATAAAATAGGGCTGGGGGTGTGGCTCAGAGGTAGAATGCTCCTGGGTTCAATTTTCAGTAGCACACACACACACACACACACACACACGCACACGCACACGCACACGCACACACACACGCACACGCAGTGCATCACGAGTGTGTTGAGAAGAGACCAGAAGACGACATACCTACATCCCTATGTGTTGATTTGGTGGTGGGGTCCCACCTCTCACCCACACATGAGGTTTTAGGGGATGTTTTAAATCCAACCACAACAGTCATTATGACTTTTATTGTCACTTTTGTATTTTTCTGTCCCTTACAAGTGTTCCACAAAAAGCTATTGCTTTTACGAACAGAATAATCATGGCTTTTAGTATAAAATACACCATCTTTCCCACTAGGGCTGGCTTTCAGTCCACAGACCGTATGTGGGGTGTGGGGAGGAAGTTCCTGAGATACCTGTGGACTTGGGTGAGGGAGCAGACAGGGTATGGGGGTAATAGGGGTGAGCAGGCCCAGGTGGGGGCCCAGTGCTGGGCCTGGAGGTAGCCTCAGGATCGTCTATTCAGGACTGGCAATGCAGACGCCCAGTCTCCTACCTTGCCCAGGGCAGACATCACTAACCGATTGCTGCACTTCTCAGATGCTCTGAAGCTCACTAGTGTGAGTGGACAGTCCTTGTAGGGCAAGTACCTGAAGCGATTTGCGGCATGGCTCACAGTGGACAGGGCTGGTCCTTGAGGAGCCCTGGACATCAGGGCATGGGTTAGCATTTGGTCAGCGCCCTTGGGAGAGCCGTTGGCTGTGGGGTAGCAAGGCTCCTGCGGGTGGGTGCCAGGGAGAAGGTGTCACTCTAAATGCCGGCGGACCCCAGGTGATAAAGATCCGGTGGTAGTGGCATGGGCCGGGGATTTGTGTGGTCTCCAGGCTCCTGAGCTTCCCCTCAGTCTGTCCCCTGTCCACTCCTGTCCACCTTGAGGCCAGGACACTGGGAGGCACAGGCCTTATGCTTGAGGGCACATTCCTGAAGGTGATGTGTGTGCTGGGCCCTGGGCATGGAGCCCTGGGCCATGGGGAAACCTCATTCTGGGCTGGGCCCTCGTTTGCACACCTAGGAAGGCCAGGGTTAACTGCACCAGCATCAGCCCTCTGGGCTCATCTCCCCGGCCCATCCTCCCGAGTGGGTTTTGTTCAGTCCACCCTGCTTGTCTCTGAGTGTACTCCACTCAGCAGCTCAGGAGGCAGCCAGGGATGGCAGCAGTCAGAGCGCCCTCCCCTGCCTGGCGAAAGCCCGCATGAGGCCTGTCCACTGTGCCGCCCATGCCTGGGCCACTTGCCCGACAGTCCCAGCCTCCTCTGCTCAGAGCCACCGTCCTGGGAGTCGTGAGCATCCCTTTCCTCTTCGCCTGCTGCAATTCCTATTAACTGCAGCACCTTCTAAGGCCTGTGTCGTCACTACTTGTCTTGTGAGTGTCCCCAGGGGCAGGGGCTGGTGATTTAGTTGGTATTCTCACCAAACACCTGACATGAAAAACTTAGAGGAAGAAAGGTTTTGTTTTGGGTACTGGAGAGTAAACCTGGGGACATTCTACCTCCAAGCTACACCTCAGTCCTTTTTATTTTCTATTTTGAGATAGGATCTTGCCAAGTTGGGATCACAGGCGTGTGCCACGGTGCCCAGCTAAGAAAGGTTGTATTTGCTCACTGACCTGGAAACTTCAGTCCCTGTGTACAGTCAAGCAGGCACTGGGGCCAGGAGTCCTTTGGGGATCATGGTGGGGAGTAAAGAGAAAAAGAAGAGACGCAGAGGCTGCCGCAGGGTGGGCCTGGGACACATGCCACGCCCACCACGCCCACCACGCCCACCACGCCCACCACGCCCAGAGCCCTTCCCAAACACCAGGGCCGGCCTCCAACATGGCTGCCTCCAGTGCATGAGGTCTGGGGACATTTTAAACCCAACTCTAACAGTTGTTCGGGTTGCAGCCCTGCATCTGGCTTCTGCAGAAGCTGCAGGCAGTAGGTGCTTAGTTAAGTGTCTATGGAGTGAGCGAGTGACTAGAAAGAGCATGGAGGGGGAGTGGGAGAGGGGGAGAGCTGGTGTGTGTGTGTGTGTGTGTGAGTGCGTGTACGTGTGTATGAGTGTGTATGTGTGTAAGTGTAAGCATGTGTGTATATGTATGTGTGTGAGTGTATGTATATGTGTGAATATGTGTGAGTGTGTATGTGTGTGAGTGTGTATGTGTGTATATGTGTGTGTATGTGTATGTGTGTGTGAGGTCAAGCATGTGTGTATATGTATGTGTATGTGTGTGTGAGTATATGTGTGAATATGTGTGAGTATATATGCGTGTGTATGTGTGTATGAGTATGTGAGAGTGTATGTGTGAGCATGTGTGTGTGACTGTGTGTGTGTATGAATGTATGTGTGTATGAGCGTGTGTGTATGTATGAGTGTGTATGTGTGTACGAGTGTAAGAGTGTGTGTATGTGTGTACGAGTGTAAGAGTGTGTGTATGTGTGTGAGAGTGTGAGTATGTGTGTGTATGTGAGTGTGTATGCATGTGAGTGGCTGAATCCATCCATCCAGCCCTCTCCGGGGCAGAAGGCGGTGTTCAGGACACGGGTCTCAGGCGTGGGAGGCGGCTGTGCCCGGCAGCTGAGTCCGTCCTTGCCGGGTCAGTGAGATACAAATGGCTCTTGCTGGACAGCGATCCGAGTGAGCAGCCACTCGTGCCTCTGCCTGTCCAGCAGCCCCTTCCCGGGGCCTTGACCTTGACTGGCTGTGGGATTTGCCGATAGTATCGACAAGTGCTGGCTTTCATAAGTGTGAGGCGCTGGCTGCCCTCACAAGCAGGCTGCGTCCCGCCGTGCACACCTCACATACGTGTGCACATCTGTGTGCACGGGCTGTTGACCAGCACTGTGGAGGAGGGAGCCACGTTCTCTCTGTCCACCCCTTCTGTTTGGAGGGACAGGAGTCAGAAGCCCGCTTGGCCTGGGCCGTGCGTGACTGTAGCATCCAGGGTGCGGTAAGGCGGGGCGTTCCTGTACAGAGCCTGCCCCCGGGCCTCCTCCAGCACCAGGGGAGGTGCCGTTCACTATTGTTTGCTTTTGTGAGTTGTGTAGCAGTTAGAATTTGATTTGGCTGCCAGTACCAGGCTGTCCACGATGTGGCTTATGGTCCAGGGATTTCCTCTGTTGAGTGGTGGAGGTTGGGAGGCAGCCGCTCGGGCTGTTCTGTTCTGCTGTTCTTCACTAGCGGTTTCCACTCTCAAGTCCCCTGCGGTCCTTTGTACTGATGCCCCAGGAAGCAGGCAGGGGGACAGGGGGAGACAGAAGACCCACTCTTCAGGGGTGTTCCTGTGAGGCCCGAAGCTGCCCAGGGGCGGGACAGGCGACCAGGGCAAGGCAGGCCCAGCATGCTGTGTTGCTTTCTCGGTGGCCCCATGCAGCTGTGGGAGCTGGGCCTCGGTGTGGGGCCGGCTCAGCACAGGGCTCAGGTCTCCCCTTTGGTAGGGAGACGTTGCATTTGCCACTCAGAAGGACCAGGATGCTCAGGCAGGCCTGGCTCGGAGCAGGTGCTCAGTAAAGGCGGGTGTGATTCCTGCTGGGTGGGGTGTAGGCATGAAGGCACCAGGGACTCATTAAGGCACGAGGGCAGGCAGGGCCGGCCAGTCCACAATGCGGCTGTCATTGCAGCAGATACGGAGGGAAGTGGCTAGGGCAGAGGTTCCAGTGGGGACTCGCTGCAGTAGGCTGGAGGGGTGAAGAGCAGATGGCCAGTGCAGGGACCTGACCCAAGGACGCCCAGAGGCCCGGTCAGCAGCCTGGGCAACTCCCTGCAGGCAGGAGGGGTGCTCTTGGGTTCCTGCCCTGAGAATGGGGAAGCAGGGAGGAGGGCACAGGTGAGGGACTCTCTCAGAGGGCTGGGCCATCTGAGGGGACAGAGGGGGCAGGGGCAGTGGCTCCCCTGCCCAGGACCCTGCGAGAAATGAGGGAAAGTGCATCCGCCCGGGCCCAGCTCACCAGCTCCTCTTGTCTGCACAGAAGGGTTTGCCAGGAGGAAGAGGACCTCCCTGTGGTTTGTGGGGTCTCTGCTGCTGGTGTCTGCCCTCATACTGACCATCGGCCTTGCCGCCACCACCAGGACGGAGAATGTGACCGTGGGGGGCTACTACCCAGGCATTATCGTGAGTCGGGCTCTGTGGGGGTGGGGGGGCACAGGGTTTCCACGCAGAGGGACACCTCCACTCCAGCCCCTCACCGCAGTGCTGGAAACCTCGTTGGGTCTTGTGTTTGGCAGGATAGTAAGTGACCCCCAGTGATGTCGGTGCCCTCATCCCCGAGCCTATGGAGGGCAGGTGTGATGCAGTGGGGGTCAAGGGTGCTGGTGTGCCACCCCTAAAACAGCCCGTTAGTCCTGCAGTCCTGCCATATCCAGGCTGCCCTATGTCACCACAGGGTCGTGGGGTGGTGAGACAGTGCAGGTGGAGGAGAGGCCGTGAGCCCAGGAGGCCGGAGCTTCCAGAGGCTGGAAAGGCAGGAGACAGGTTCTCCCCAGAGCCCCGAGGACCAGCCCGCACGATCAATACCAACCAAGTAGCCTTGGAAGACGGACACGTGCTTTAAAAGACTTTGCCAAGAGGCCACAGACTGAAGAGTCCATCAGTAAACTCATCCTCCGGGAGCTGCGAGAAGATGGCAGGCTGACCCCATGCACGGCTCACGTCAGATGGGACGGGAACTAAACCTCCAGCAGCCCAGTTAGACCTGGCGGGAATCGTCACCAAACTCCAAATTATCAGGAGTTCTTGAACTACAAGTTGACATCCACTGCTGTTATTAATAAAATCTGCCCTAGTGCTCAAGTGTCTGCGTTTCGCACCATGACCTCTGTTGAAATGACCGTCGAAGCAGCTGCAGCACCCTCTAAAGGTCCCTCAGCCTTGGCCACCACGTCACTCAGCCACCCAGCCAAGAGCTCTGGGGTGGCACACACCTCTCATCCCAGTACTCGGGAAGCTGAGACAGGAGGATCCCAGGTTCAAGAAGTTCAACGCCAGCGTGTGGTAATTTAGTGGGGACTTGTTTCAAAATAAAAAGGAGCTGGGGTGTAGCTCAGAGGTAGAATTCCCCTGATTCAATCTCCAGTGTGTTACAGTGTCTCTCTCTCTCTCTCTCACACACACACACACACACACACACACACACACACACACACACAGCAGGATGAGCCAGGGTACTGGTGATAGCTCTAGCCAGGACAAGAGCTCTTCTTCCTCAGCTAGTCTAAATGTCTATTACAAGCTCTGTTTAGTTAACCACTACGGCGTCTTTTATCTATGTTCTTTGCCTGTGCCTCGTAAATCCACATTAGCTGCCGATGCATAACCCATGACTGAACACAGACAGGCAGCGTCTACGCAGGGAAGTTTTCCTGGTGAGAGAGCACGAGGCTCTTGCTAGTGGCTCCAGCCTCACACACGGCTTTTCTGCCATGTTTCTTAGGTGCAGGGGAGCTCTGGAATTCGGGGAGCTGGTAGTTGTGAAGATGCTCTGTTCCAAATTATTTGTAAAATATCAAGATCAACCTCATGTGGTGGTTGTTTGGGTTTGTTCTCAAGTCTTCACCTATTTAAGATTTCCCTCCTTAAAATTAAAATCAAAATGCAGTTGTGCATTTCCTGAGCTGTGCTCTGCTGGGGACCTGTTTCCCGGGCCATGATCTCGCACTGTGCTGACCAGAGCGTGGAATTAGCTTTAGCTCAGACAGTTGATGGTGGGAAATAACAATTCTGCTTGAGGAAACCAGAAAATGGTTTATTCCAAGATGGCAGGCATGGCTTTGTCTGGGAACAGAGACTCAAACTAACAACAAGCCCCAGAGGACGTGGCTCCCGAAGGACATGGTTCCTCTGAAGCGGCTACACAAGCCATTTGTTCATGGTCCCCAGAAAGCAGGTAGGGTCGTCAGGTAGGTCAGCTACAAAAACGTGGCACATCCCACAGGACTCAGCTGCTGCTCTCAGTGAAGGAGGGACGGTTCCCAGGGATTCAGGTGTCGCCTCGTTCCGGCTGCAGGAGGTAAAGGAGGCCAGAGGTCTGTCCAGATCAGCACACAGCCACAAAAATGCAAGGGCAGACAGGGCTGTCAAAGGGCCCCAACTAGCCCAGGGCACCGTAGACTTCTTGACTTACAGCATGTCATCTATCTACAAGGTCACAGTGCTCTAATTAGGGGAAGTTACGCAACCTGGAGGCTCTTAGACACAGACTCTGGCTTTTGGAGAAATGTTGGTTCTCACTGTCCTGAAAATGAACTGTGGAGAGGACAATCGGAATGAGTGAGAACGTGATTAGAGTCGGGCCTCTGGGGCCCTGAGTCCAACATGGGCTGGACAGGGACGGCTTGACCTCAGGAGGAGGCGGCCAGAGTATGAAAACACCTCCATGTTGTGCAAAAAGATTTTTACCAAAAGAAGAAAAAAATAGTGAAAAAAGCACATTAATACATTTACATTGGATGGATTTTGGTATCTTTGAACTGTGGAGTTGCTCAGCACATGAAGGAATACCTTCCTGGTGGCAATCAGGCATGGACACCTGTCACCTGGTGACACAGGATGCCACATACAGGTGTGACCGCGGCCAGATGTGGGCACGATCTCCAGTGCATCAAACACAGCACCAAAACCGCCATGTCTGTCCGGCGGTCCCAGGCCGCCACCCACACCTGGTCCCACAGGACCCTGGAGGAAGTCTGGCAGGGACTTCCCTGTGAACAGGCCCTTACAAAGGCCATGGCGGCCCCGCTGCCACTCTGCCTGCCAGAGTCGCTGTCACCAGAGCCAGTGTCACCGGGCTTCGGTGGGTGCTGAGGAAACGCGAGTTCTGGTGCCCAGCTCCTGTTCCTCTGCATGAACAGAGGACAGCCACGGACAGGCACATTCTCCCCAGTATCCTGGCGAGTACAGGGAGACTCAGGGAGGACTCTCGAGGTGGACGTGGCTACCCTCCACCCCCACGAAATGTTTTTATTTATTTATTTTTGTGGTACTGGGGTTTGAACACAGGGGCATTCTACTTCTGAGCTACGCCCCCAGTCCTATTTTTTATTCTTTATTTTGAAACAGGGTCTCACTAAGTTGCCAAAGGCCTCACAAAGTAGCTGAGGCTGGCCGCAAACCCGGATCCTATGGTCTCAGCCTCCGTAGTACTGGGATTACAAGCGTGCACCACCACACCTAGCTTATTTATTTACTTATTTTTTTGTTGTACTGGGGATTGAATCTAGGGGCATTCTACCCCTGAGCTACATCCTCAGCCCTTTCTATTTTTCATTTTGTTTTGTTTTGTTTTTGCAGTACTGGGGATTGAACTCAGGGGCATTCTACCTCTGAGCTACACGCCCAGCCCTATTTTTTATTCTTTATTTTGAAATCGAGTCTCACTAAGTTGTGGAGTGCCTCACTAGGTAGCTGAGGCTGGCCTCGAACCCGGATCCTCTGGTCTCAGCCTCCCGAATGCTGGGATTACAAGCGTGCGCCACCATGCCCGGCTTCTATTTTTCATTTTGAAACAAAGTCTTGCTAGGTTACTGAGAGTCTCGCTGTTGCTGAGGCTGGTCTCAAACCTGTGGTCCTCCTGTCTCAGCCTCCCAAGTTCTGGGATTACAGGCATGTGCCACTGCACCTGGCCTGATGAAATGTTTTTTAAGGGTGTCTTCATTATGATTACATTTCAGCAAGAAAGTAACCAGAATGCTTCTCTCTTCTTTTTCCTTTGGTCTCAGCTGGGCTTTGGATCTTTCTTGGGAATTATTGGCATCAACCTGGTGGAGAATAGAAGACAAATGGTAAGAAAATCCACCTCTCCTCCGGTGTGCTGGCGCAGGGTGTTGGTCCTTGGCAGAGAAGGCTGCAGCCACAGTGGGCTCCAAAGGGAGGTCTCCTACTCACCAAGCAACCCCAGACCCGGGGGGCGCCAGTCACACCTTAGTCCAAGTGAGCATCCCCTAGGATGTGCCATAAATGGTTAGGCTGAGGAAGGAGGGAAGAGAGGAGGGCTCCCTTGGTCCAGAGGGTGGAAGCTCAGAGTAGACGTTAGACACCACGTTTGTGGGGTGTCAAGTGCCTTCAATGATCAGATTAATTCAGAACGACTGTGCCAATGCACTATTAAAAGTAATTGGTGGCGGGGTGTGGTGGTGCATGCTTGTAATCCCAGTACTTGGGAGGCTGAGACAGGAGGATCACAGGTTTGCAGTCAGCTTCAGCTACTTAGTGAGGCCCTCTGCAACTTAGTGAGATTCTGATTCAAAATAAAGAATAAAAAATAAAAAATAGGACTGGGGGTGTAGCTTGGAGGTAGAACACTCCTGGGTTCAATCCCTAGTACTGAAAAAAAAAATGTAAATGGTTAATTGTTCCAGTTTGCCTGGGATGCAGTATTGTGTTCACGTTTGGAGTAGGGTGGTTGGCCCTGCTCCTTGTACTGCGGTCACATGGCTGTGTCCCTAGCTCGAGTGACTGCCCTGCGGTGGCCACCAGTGTGGGGAGCATGATCCCAGGCAGTGTGGGCCCATCAGCCCCCCCCCCCCGTCCCAACCCGGACTCTCACCACTTGCAGCAGCAAGGGAGCTGCACCCAGGCCCACGCTGAGCCGTTGGGGCCTGGCCAAGCGGGTGGCCCTGGGAGTCCTGGAGAATGCAGGGCTGTGCCCCAATATTGGAGAGCATGGGGTTTGTGGTGAGCTGCATCCTTGTGGTGGTTACAAGAGGATGGGGAGGCAAGACCTCCCTCCTTGCCTCACCAAGGAGGGCTCCTGAGGGCCCAGGCTGGGTCGCAAGATGGGCTTGGTGGCCAGAATCGCCTTCAGGAACTACATGGTCACCCAGGGCCTGTGGGGACCGCACCTCGTCCTGGCCCAGCCCTAGCTCCATTCCTGGGACCTTTGGGTCTGCAGATTGGAGGCCTCTGGAGGTGCTTCCCACATGATCTCCCCCAGGGGCCTAAGCAGCTGGGAAGCTGGGTAGCAGATGCCGGGAGGGTACAAGGTGGCACACCCAGCTATGTGGACCTGTGCCATCCTCAGGGCCAATTTCTTTCCATTCCTTTGTAAAAAATAGCTTTAATGAGATATAATCCACACCTGTACAATTCATCCTCTTAAAACACACAACCCAAGGTCTTTAGCATGTTCACAGATGTGTGTGGCCATCGCCATGGTCAGAGCACACGGTTTAGAGTTTTTTCATTACCCATCACAGCAACCCGCTACCTAACCCACACCCAACCCCAAGCACCTCGAGTCTGCCTTCTGTCTCCATAAGCTTCCTGTCCTGGGCTCCCATAGGAGTGGAATAACGTAGCATAATATGTGGGCATTTGTGTCTGGCTTCTTTCACTGAGCATGATGTCTTCAAGGTTCATCCATGCTGTAGCGTGTGTCGGAATTTTTCCCTTTTTAAGGATGACTAATACTCCATTGCATGGATGGATTAGTGTTTTATATCCATTCCCCAGTTGATGGGCATTAAGATTATCTTCACCCTTTGGCTCTTGTGAAGGGTGCTTCTGTGAACATTCTTTCGCAAGTTCTTGTGTGGATGTATGTTTTTACTTCTTTGAGTATATACCAAGGAACAGAACTGCTAGCTCATATGGTAAATTTATCTTTAATTGTTTGAAGAGCTCCCAGACTGTTTTCCAAGCTTTTGCCCATTTTACATTCTCATAAGCAGGTATTTGAGTTCAGGTTCTCCATATCCTTGACAGCACTTGTTACTATCTTTTTCATTCTAGCCAACCTAGAAGTGTGAGCTGGTATCTTATTGTGGTTTTGATTTGTATTTCCCTGATGGTTAGTGATGTCCACTCTCTTTTCATGGGCCTGTTGGTTTGTGTATATTCTTTGTAGAAATGTCTACTCAGATGTCTTGCCTGTTTTTCTCTGGAGAGCTAGTCATTCTATTATTGAGTTGCCAGAGTCCTTTATACATTCTAGATTCAAGTCCCTTAAGATATGTGATTTGAAAATATTTTCTCCCATTCTGTGGGTTGATTTTTCACTTCCTTGATGATGTCCTTCGAGCACAGTTGTTTTTAATTTTGATGAAGTCTAATTTATCTAATTTTTCATTTGTTGTTCATTCTTTTGGTATCATATCCAAGAATCGGTTGTCAAATACAAGGCCATTATGATTTACCCCTATGTTTTCTTGGAAGATTTTAAAAAGTTTTAACACTCTCATGTAGGTCTTTGATCCATTTTGAGTTAATTTTTACATGTGGTATGAGGAAGGGATCTATATTCATTCTTTCCATGTGGTGTGAGGTAGGGATCCACATTAATTCTTTACATGTGGTGTGAGGTAAGGATCCATATTCATTCTTTACATGCTGTGAGGTAGGGATCCACAATTATTCTTTTGCATTTTTCCAGTTGTCCAAACACCATTTGCTGATAAGTCTCTTTTTTTCTCCATTGAATGGTCTTGGTGCCCTTGTGAAAATCATAAATATGTAAGTGTATTTCTGTGCCTGTACCACCCTTTCTTGATTATTGAAGCTTTGAGAGAGTTCTGAAATCAGAAATTGTGAGTCCTTCAGCTTTATTCTTTATTTTCCGATGGCTTTGGCTAAGCTGAATCCCCTGCAGTTCCATATGAGTGTGGGAATCATCTGGTTGGCTGTACAGGGATAATGTTGGACCTGCAGGTTGAGGTCAGGAGTGCTTCCTTCTCAGCAGTGCTGTGTCTCAATCCAGGGAGGGGAGCACATGCCCATTCATCCAGGAACCTGGTTTCTTTCAATGTTTTGTGGTTTTCAGAGTGCAAGTTTGTGCTTCTTTTGTTAAATTAATTCCTAATGACTTCATTCTTTTCAAAGCTGTTATGAGTGGTGTTTTCTGAATTTCATTTCCAGATTGTTCCAGGCCATTAGTTTTTACAGAGTCATCTTGTGTTCTGCAACCCCATTGAACTCATTTATTGTTTCTAATAGCTTTTCAGTGGATTCCTGGCATTTTCTGCCTACAGACTGTATCATTTGCATAGTAACTTTTGCTTCCTATTCAGTCTGGAGGCTCAAGCCAGGTTCACATATTTGCTAAAAAAAATATGGAATATGGACCTTGCAGTGGGAAGTAAAAATCCAGAAGTGGTGGCAGGGACAGCTCTAGACAGGTGCAAGGTACGCACCCTGGTCCTCAGCCCAGAGTCTCTGATGGGCCGTGTGAGGCCTCTAAGTCCCGCTTCTGCCTTTTAGGGAAGCATTCTTCCAGACTGACTTGGTATGAAAAGCACACTTTTCAACATAACATTAATTTAGTACTGGGTAGCTGAAACCTAGGCTGCCGCTAGCGCTGTGTGACTGTGGGACACTGCTCTGTTTGGACCTTAGCTGTTCCCTGTGTGGGTGGGAACAGTTGAGTTAATCACATGAACAAATGCCTAGCACAGAGCTGACTCCAATGAGTTCAGAAATGAGTGGCCACTGTAACGTGTAATCTCTCAGTGCACAGATTAGTTGGAACATTCACATTGTATCAAAGGAGAGGAGAGCAGATGAAGTATCAGATAAAGAGAACAATATTTCAGATGTGTTCAGATGCATAGCATGCTGTTCTTGCTTTTTTTTTTAACTGTACCCTACCTGGGTGTGGTGGTACACGCTTGTAATCCCAGCATTTGGGAGGCTGAGACCCGAGGATCCTGGTTCACGGCCAGCCTCAGCTACCTAGTGAGGCACTCCACAACTTAGCGAGACCCTGTTTCAAAATAAAGAATAAAAAATAGGGCTGGGGTATAGCTCGGCGGTAGAATGCCCCTGAGTTCAATCCCTAGTACTGAAAACAAAACAAAACAAAACAAAAAACCACAAAAAAACAAAACAACCACAAAAAAAAAAAAAAAAACCTGTGCCCTAGAAAATTGCTGGTGAATGTAGAAGCATACAGAATAGCACAGAGAGCCCCTCTGTGCCCTTTACCCAATGTGATCCGTGGTCAGCTCAGGGCTCACCTTCTGTCTCCCACCACTTCTTCCCACCCCATATGAGATCACAGCAAATCCCAGACATGGCATCATTTCGTTTGCAAATGCTTCTCTCTGTTTCCTTTGTGGGGTAGGATCTATCATCAGAATTGGCTCCACCATCATTTCTCCCCATTATTGTATTATTTTCCAGTGACAGAATTGCCCCAAATTGGATCAGCTCTTGATATTTCTCCATCGATGGACGAGTTATTCTTGCTCCTCCTACAGGCACATAAATCATCAAATAATCGATTGCATTAGTAGCTACAGTCTAGCTGATCCTTCAGGCCAGGGATCAAGAAATGGCTTGTTAACTGCTGATTCTCCTGTCCCCCCCATATGTGTGCACATATGCACAGGCACACAGGCACGGGCACATATGCACAGTCACACACACACACAGGCACACACACACATGCACACACACAGGCACACATGCACATGCTGGCATCCTCCTGGAACATGGTTTAAAATCTGCTTGCATAAGAACTCATGAGACTGGTAAGAAGTCATAGATAGACTAGAGAATATTTCCTGCAAGGGGCTGGGGCCTCAGGCTGTGGTCTGCGCTGCCTGTTTTCCTTCCCTCTGAATCTTGGGAGTGTGGGGTCTTGCTTACTCCCCTGCTGGCTCAGGCTCTTTGCACCACGGGGATTTCATAGCCATATAGGGAGGCTGAGCCCGCCACCTTCTCCTATGGCTTTAGGATGACCCGTGAGGCTCTGGCACTGAGCTGAGGGGTGGGGGCTGAACACAGAGGGATGGCTCTAGGGCTGGGGTGCGGCACAGATGGGTGCTCTCCTGAGATCTTGGGGTTCTAGCCCTGGGAAGACATGAAGGTCATCAGCAAGGGTACCTGCCAATGTCCAACAAGTCACCTGAGAGTGAGCCGCTCAGGTAAACCCGCAGCCCTGCTTTCCCTTTCCCAAGGATGGGCTTGTAGGGATCAGTGCTCTGGAGGGTGATGGCCTATGAACACACCACCCACAGCTGCACCAAAGGCCACACAGGTGCCGCCTGCAGGGGCCGGCATGCTCAAGACGAGGCTCCATTCTCTGGTGTCTGCTGTGCCTGCGAGGCTCTCTCCTGTCCAGCACAGAGAGGCTGAGCTCCTGGGGAGGCCCCGCTTGCCTGTGCCTATGGGACTGACAGGTGCTTCTCTGAGACCAGCGCCTGGTCCTGTGGGACGTCAGGACCCCAGGCCTCATGGGGTGCTCGTTAGTGTGCTGTGGCTGTTCCGGGGCTGGACCCTCCCCGTGGCCTCCCTCTCAGGCTGCCTCCCTGGATAGTCGTGGTGGGTGAACTGAGTGGCAGACACCAACAACCTTTACCTTCCTCCACGTGAGCCGGCCCCATGGAAGACACCTGTGACTGCCTGGTCCTCCTGGGCTCTACGAGGTCTCCTGTAGTGTCCTCCTGGGCACTACAAGGACCACACCCGCTCTCCAGAGCTCCACTCACAAAGTGCTCTGTCTGAAATGGACTCTGGAGACTTCATTTCTGTTGCTACACAAGTCACATCACACAATGCCACTTGGGAAGATCAAATCTGTTTTCTGGCTAGGCCCAAATATCTGCATGTTTTAAAGAGGCCTTTGGCTTCTGTGGAGGGCTTAGAAGGAGCCTATACCCCGTTGAGACCAGTGGAGAACCTCTGCGATGAGGCCCAGAGAACCAGCTCGGCCTTGGTCCTGCTGGAATACGCAGATATTTCGGCCTAGCCAGGAAACAGATTTGATCTTCCAAAGTGGCATTGTGTGGATGTGACTTGTGTAGCAACAGAAATGAAGTGGACATGTGGACTGGTTCTGGCTCTCACGGGCCTCTTCCTGGTGGGCTTTCTCCTCAGCTGGCAGGTTCCTTGCCTCATCTCTGTCCCAGTCTTCCTCACACACCACCTCCTCCCACCCTTTGCCCCTCCTCTGGGTGGTTGTTGGCATCGATCATTCTAGAGATGCTGTGTATTGTGAAGGGACGACATGTACTTGTTTGGAGCAACAGGTCCTTGTACCATGGTGTCCCTCGGCCATGCACAGCTGCTGGGTCCCCATGGTGGAGTCCTCGCTCCCTCACCAGGCTGGAGGGCATGGCCATGGGCATCTTTGGAAGGGGCTCCCTGGCCTTGGGTTCTCTGGGGCAGCTCCAGAGGCAGGTGCTGAGGCTCACGGACAGGCAGGCAACTTCAGCACCTGGAACAGTTCCCCTTGCTGCCTGCGCTTGCCGAGAGGGTGCCAGTTGGACTTGCCAGGGAATGTCAGGCCCACAGTTACCCAGGTCCTTGTCTTGGAGAGGGGACGGTGCCTGCTCCCCAGGCATGTGGGTGATAAGAGTGTGTGCACTCCACTCCCTGCTTTGGAGCTCCCTCCTTTGCAAGCTCTCATGAGCCTCCTGCAACCAGGACTTGAACCAGCTCAGAAAGAGGAGAGGGCAGGCCACGCAGAGCACAGGACTGGGTGAGCCCTGGGGGTCCAGGACAGCTGGCAGGTGGTCAGGGCTGGCAGGAGCCATGGAGAGGGCAGCATAGTGAGCCCCAAGGAGCGTCAGGAGAGACGTGAACGAGATGCATGACTGCGGAGAGGCTGGACGGGAGCCGGGCTCTCGAGAAGGGTCTGACCTGTTTCTCTGGAAAGACCCTGGAGTCAGCTGGCCATGAGCAGAGTGTGGGGGTGGGGCGTGAGGATGGTGTGCCTCTGGCTCTAGTGCGTGTTTCCACTAGGTAGGGAGACGGGGAGACGGCGCTGCCTGTGCAGCTGTGTCTGCACACACCCTCCTTGCAGGAGCGCAGGTCCCCAGCCCTGGAGCCAGTCCTGTTTTGCTGAAGCAGCTGCTGGTGGTTTTGCTGATCTCCCTGCATGGACCTCTTGCTGATGGACAAGAAGCATCCAAAGGCAGATGGCTTGGTCCAGATCCATTTCCTAAAGTCCTTGGCCTGCCAGTAATCCTTTGTTAATTAATTTGTTGTCCGGAGGCAGCAAAGATGGCGGCCTCTCCAGTCAGGGAGAGACCAGATGGAGGGTCAGATAGGCATGAGGTGGCCAGGGGCAAGGTTGGCTGGGAATGCAGTGGTCAGGGGTAGGTAGCCAGGGGCGAGGTCAGCTGGGGCAGGTGGCCAGGGAGAGTGGCCTGGATTCAGGACACGGGCATAGGACAGGAGAAGGGACTGCAGAGGTTGGGCAGGCAGTTCCTGGGTTTTGCTTTGAGGGAAGCAAGGAGGAGGCTTAAAGGAAGGGCGTTGAGCTTGGGTCCGCTTCTAAGGTGCAATAAATTTCAGATGTGTGCGAGGATGTGCAGCACAGCAGGACGGGCAGCGTGGGGGAAGACAGGGCTGCTGGTGCACGTTCCTGGTGGACTGAGGTGGTGAGCTTGTGAGGTTGGCCTGCATGCCTGGGTAGGAGCGCCGTGGACCTGGGGGCTGGGGACCCAGTATGATGCAGTCTTGATCTCCTATCTGGGAAGTTTCTTCCAATTTATTTTATCCAGGGAAGTGAGTTCAGGAGGTGGTAAGCCAGGAAGAAGGCAGGGGAGGAGAAGGGGAGGGTTAAGGGCAGGGAGAGGTGGCTGAGCTCTGGGCAGGGCTGGGGCAGGAGGGGGAGGACACATACTCTTGTGTTTGGCATCCAAAGATGGCACAGAGAGCTGTGTTGGCCAGTTGGGATTCGGCAGGTGAACAGGAGAGGAGGGGTGAAGTTCCTTGTGCCTGACCCTTGCCGTGTGCCCTCTGCTTCCAGCTGGTGGCAGCCATTGTGTTCATCAGCTTTGGCGTGGTGGCTGCCTTCTGCTGCGCGATCGTGGATGGTGTGTTTGCAGCACGACACATCGTGAGTACCTCCTTCCATTGGTCCACTGACTCCTTGGTTACACGTCTCCATGAAAACAAGATTCCTTTTGCAGAGCTCAGTTCTGACATGCCCAACAGTATCACCTGTGTCGCCAGCATGACCCTCCACTCATGGTGTTATGTCCCTGCCTGCCATACACACACACACACACCATGCTACACAGTACCCATGCACTCACCATTGCATCAGCTGGAGCCAGAGTCTCCCCTTCCCAAGTGCTGGGGAAGTCTTGCTTTTCCCTCGCTGGCCCAGAGCCCCTGTGTCCGGGTGACTGCCCTTGGGTTGCTCATTGAACTTAAAGCAAAGTCCATCCTGAGACCCTGACTTGTGCTCCCAGGTGTCGGCAGTTCAGCGGCCTCCCTCGTGAGACTGGTGCTGTCCAGCTGGATGTCGCAGACCCCCATGCTTTGGGTACCTGTTTCCTGTGTGGGACTGAGGGGTGGACTCTACAGTGCTGGACCAGGCTGAATTGGGAAGCGGACCGAGATCTGAGCTCCCAACAGTTACAGGACAAAACTCTGTCTTGTCTTGATTTTTAGCGTCCTAAGCAGGTTCTAGGCAAGAGGAGACCACAGCGATGATGATGGTGATGATGGTGATGATGAATAAGGTTACATCACAAGCAGCCTTGGCAGCCAGCCACAGGCAAACTGTGGAGTCCATGCCCTGGCGCTACTCCTTGGCTGTTCTGTGATTTGCAAGAGCTCTGCTGCAGTGTCAGGGGACATTTGTTTCAGTGTCACACAAGCCAGATGAATTGGAGCACCAGAGCATTTATTCTGCAGGTCAGCAGACGCAGCTTGCTGAAGCTCTCATTCCTCTGAAGCGGGCAGGGCCTCTCTGCCTTTGCCCTTCACCGTCAGGTGGAAGGCTGATGTTCTTCATTGCATGCTGGACAGGGCGTGCTGAGGACTTGTCTGAAAGCTTCACTGGCCATGTCTCCACCTCAGCCACCCCTCCCTAGCATTGCTGAAGGCAGCACCGCTGGGGCCCTGGCCCCTGTGGGCACAGTGCCCTGTGTCTTTTTCCTGAAAATCACTGGTAGACGTTTTCTGGTCTTGGGCAGAAATAACTGGGCCACGCTGCAGAGGCAGGTAGAGTCTGTGGTGCCCAGGCCCCAGGCTCTTCCTCGACAGACCCAGAGAGGCAGGCAGTGCCAGGGTGCCCCGCAAAGCTATACCTGCCTTGGCCCTGTGTCACGCCATCCGCTGAGTCCAGGCTGAAAGATGGAGCTGTGGGAACAAGAGGAGGAGCGACCAGGGGTTGGTGTGCGCTCAGACCTGTGGCCATTTCCTGAGCCTGACCTTCCCCAGAACACCTGTGTGCTGGGCTTGGAGGGTGCATGAGTGGCATCGTAGAGCTCACAGGTGGGAATCCACTGTGTAAGCAATCACACACATGTACAGATGTGCACCCGCACACACATACACACACGCGCATGCACACACACACACACCAAAGCCTGTGTGACCACGATTTTCCATCAATAACTTGTGTTTTCTGACCTGTGTGATCTGCCTCTGCAGGCTAAGTTGTGGCTAGTCAGTTGTGCTGCTCATTTAATTACTCCACTGGGAGGATCAGCTCAGAGCTGGGGATTTGGCCAATAGACCGTCCATGAGACCAAATCGATTGACTGCCTTCTGCTGCTATCTTTGCAGCGCAAAGGGAATGGCGTGTGGAGTGTTGGTGTGTCTGACTCTGGTGGAGTGATTGTGTAAATGTGTGGGTGTGTGAGACATCAACCCACAGAAGTTTATGCAGCCAATCTTGAAAAGAAAAAGAAGGCAGCGCAAAGTTATTTTTTAAAATCCAATGCATGTTTTCTTTTTGCAAATGGCTACATTAAATGAAAAAATTTGAGTCATAGAAAAGGACAGTTTAAAGACCATAAATATAGACTTGCTAATAGCACAGTTCTGAATGGGATGATATGAACAGGCATTATTTGCCCTTGTATTTAATCTGCATGTCTGGTCTAGACTTGGAGACCAGTGCAGAGGTCGGGCCCCACTTCCTTCACCCAACACACATCTGTGTAGCAGCTGTGGGACCAGGCAGGGTCCCAGGTGCCAAGAACACAGCGATAAGACAGGCCTGGTTCCTGTCCCATGGTTAGCGAGACCCAAACAAGCAATAGCATCTTATAATATGATATCATGTAATATAATGCGATACAACATGATATGATATGACACGGTAGGATAGATACACAAAGAATATAACATTGCAGAATATGATATACGATATAAGGTACAATATGATACAGCAGGACATGACACCAGTATGCTATGGTGTGGCCAGCCAGGTAGGGGATGCTGTGTATGTGAGTGCACATGTGCATGCCCTCCCAACACCCTGAAATTAGACCTGCAGGCCCTGGCCATCTAGACAGGCATGCAGACTGCTGCGGCCCTGAGAATTGCCTCAGCCTGTGTGCGGCTTCTTCTCACAGTCCTGTGCCCTCTTAGCTGGTGCCTGGGAGAAGCCACCTTGGTGGGACACGTGTCCCCAGGTGGTGAAGCCTCGGCTGTCCACCCCAGGTATGAGTGCCGGCATTCACCATCAGCCCCACCTGGCTTCATCAGTGAGTAGAGTTTCGGGGCAACCTCTCTGCTGTGTCTGTCTGTGGCATAAAAGTCCTGGGCGTTTTCCAGGAGTGGAATGTCAGCCTCAGAATCAGAGTGCATCTCCGGCAGCGTGTCAGGGATTACCCCACCCCATGCCCATCTGGGAGCATAGCAGATCTGGGCCTCGAGGTCCATTCCTGGAGGAATGGGGAATGACAAGATGGTGGTCGCTCAGCGGGCCTCAGCTCCCATCAGGGTAGGCTCCCCTCCCCCAGAGAAACACCCCTGGGAGCGTTTGATCTGGTGTTAACTCGGGGGCACCGATGGCAGAGGGTGCAGCATCCTCATTCATCAGCCAGCCCGGCCCCTTGCAGAGGTCCAGCCTGCGCAGCATGCTCCCTCATGCACCGGCAGCTGCATGCTGAGTCCTGGGCAGATGACCACAGGGCCCAGGACCAGGCAGTGACTACGGGAACATTGCTGGGCAGCTGGCTTTCTCTGTGATGGGCTCCACGGGGACTGAAAGGCAGCTGCGATCAGTGGGTAGGAAGTTGTGTGCCAAGAGTGACAGAAGAGGCTGCAGAGGCCCCAGTGACTGGTACACCGCTTATCTTGATGTTGATTAATGTGGAAATGTCAGGAAGTAAAATCGGTGGGGTGTTCCTCCCAAGTAGCCCTTAGCCGTGCAAAGCCCCTTTCTTATCCAGATGCTACCAACCTGGGCCCTCTGCCCTAGAGATTGGGGCTATTCCCAGAGAAACACAATTTCCAATTCCTTCATATATTTGAAAACTGAGTGCGTGTGACTTACCCTGGACTGAAATAGGTTACAGTTTAATTTAATCAAATCAATAGGAATTATTCCATCCCGATCGCATACCCCAGACTGGACAGAAAGTGATCCCAGGCTGACGGGGTTCTGCCTCGGGAGGGTTCATGGGACGTCCACACTCATGCCATGGGCTGTCTATGGTAGCCAGCCCACATGAGCCCAGGCAGAGTCAGGAGGCTGATTTCCGGATGACCTGAGGGTGGACACTTAGCAAGGCATCCATGGTGTCCACTGCATGATCATCTGCCTAAAGGAGAGGTGCTCCCAAGACCAGCCACGCCGTGAGCTGCATGTTCTGTCCCCCGAGCCTGTTGCTGATGCCTGGAAGTGGTATAAACTGTCAGACGTGCATTGCTGGCTGGATTCTCTGGAAGACGATGCTGAGAGGGGGCTGCAGTGCAAGACTGTGTCGGGGTAGCCTCGGACCCCTGGAAGGGAAAGGCACAGCAGAATTGGGGCACAGTGTGGGCCCAAGGGTTCCTCAGCCCCAGAGCTGGTACCTGGCAGAGGGTCCACGTGAGTAGCACGATGGCCCTGACCCACTCCCTCCCTCGTCACCCTGGGACCTCAACCACTGCTGTCTGACGGCCATCTCTAGCCCCATGGGTGGGTAGCCAGGCTGGTGGTGAGAGTGTGCATCATGGTGCACCCTTGTGAAGCCACTGGCACAGCACAGACGTCCCATGACTGGCAGAGACTGATCACGTGGGACAGATGTTTGCCAAGACACCAAGCCCATGCCTGCCGTCACCTCTCACTGGGAAGGCTGGTGGGCAAGGAACTGGGCCTTGGACAGTGGTGACAAAGGTCCTTGAATAGCATCTGGAAAACTTCAAGAACTAACTCTGGAAGTTGGGTGTGGTGGTACACGCTTGTAATCCCAGCATTTGGGAGGCTGAGACCAGAGGATCTGGGTTCGCGGCCAGTCTCAGCTACCTAGTGAGAAACTCTGCAACTTAGTGAGACCCTGTTTCAAAATAAAGAATAAAAATAGGGCTGGGGGTATAGCTCGGAGGTAGAATGCCCCTGAGCTCAACCCCTAGTACCTCAAAAATAAATAAATAAATAAAAATTAAAAAAAATAAACAAATAAAAAAAAGAACTAACTCTGGGAGGTTCCTCCCAGCCTCTCAGCCTCTTCCTTGCCCAGCACAGTTCTGGTGGCCATCCCTCACGCTCTCGTGTGTCACCCGTGGCTGAGGATCCGCCTGCCTGGGCAGAAGGCACTGCATCAAAGAATTCAGCTGCTTCCCCATTGCCAGAACCACCTAGAGGTGGCCTGGGGGTGCAGTGGCCCATCTGTAGCTGCTGCCGAGAGAACGGGGAACAATTGCCCTCCTTGTCTGTTGCCAGTGGGACCAGTGGTTTCAGTCTCTGCTTAGTTTAGAAGAGTGCTCTGAGAAACTGATGAACACAGTAAGAAACTAGCACAGTAAGAAAACCAAATATAGATGGGGAGCCTAACTCACAAATATATGCATCCATGGTGTATGTATGCCCCTTGCTGTCCTCTACCATAGCAATTGTAAGCATTTTGTAATCGTCAGCTTATTGGTCTGATACCATCTCTGATTTCTAAATCACTAAGGCAAGAACTATGTCTCGTCTTGGAACCTTACAGTTTGATTCTGTGTCTGATCCATGAATATTGGAGATAGAGAGATGATAGGGCCATTGATGAGTGTGTGGTAGAATGGTTGGTTAGGGAAATATGGAAAGATGGATGGATAGATGGGTAGAGATAGATGATGGAGGGATGGATGGATGATGGACAGATGATGGATAAATAGATGATGGATAATGAATGGAGGGATGGATAATGGTTGATTGGATGAGTGGATAATGGACGGATGGGTGGATGGATGGATGGATGGCTAACGGGTGGAGGGATAGAGGATGGATAGTTGGATGAATGACAGATGATGGGTGCGTGATGGATAGGTAAATGATTGATGGATGGGTAATGGGTGGAGGATGGATACATGGATGGAAAGGGATAGATGAATAAAAGAATGGGTGGATAGATGGATGGGTGAATGGATGATGGGTAGATGATTGATTGATTGATGGATGGATGGATGGATGGATGGATGGATGGGTGATTGATGGATGATTGATGGATGAAGGATGGATGGGTGGGTGGATAGGTGGATAATGGACAGAGGGATGGATGAAGGATGGATGGGTGAATGCTGGACAGGGACAGATGAGTGAAAGGATGGGTGGATAGATGGAGGGATGATGCATAGGTGACTGAATGATTGGGTGAGTTGATGAATAGTTCTGTGGGCGCTCATATAGGCTGGTTGGATGTATGAGCGACTTAGTCTGAAATCTTTCTTGTCATCTTCCAAAGAAGAAAATAAATTGTTTTCCACTTATATAAAGAAACTGGAGTCAGGCATCTGTGGTGTATTTGCAGGATGCCCCTCAACAGGCCAAGCAAACGTGTCCCTCTTCTCTCTGTACTGACTGGTGGAGAAGAGTTGTCACTCAGCCAAGTGGACTGAGGGTGCGCACCCCTAGGCTCCTGCTCCCCTCCCTCAGTGCAGGAGCCCAGCTGCTCTGGCTGGCAGGCTCTGGCTGGTGTTGGCCTCTATCCTGAGGACCCATGGCAGACAGATCTGAAACCACCTGGCTGTTCCTGAAGGGGAACGACCATCCATCTCATCTGTATTTCTTTCTCTCTAGGAACTCAGGCCCCTCAACACGGGAAGATGCCAATTCTACTCTAGTGGGGCAGGCTACCTGTACGACGTCTATCAGACAGAGGTGAGCACCCTCTGGCCAGCTCCGCCTGATGCTCACTCCGTAGTCCTGTGAGCTCTGTTTTGATTCTAACAGCTCTTCCTGTCACGTCTTCGCCCTGCGGTGTAGTGAGACATTTGTTTCCCTGTTTGTCTCTGAGCTAGCCTTGACATTTCTGTGCACTGTATTTTCTTTGGAATCACAGCTGCAGATGCTTCTCCAGCACACAGTGGCAATTCATTAGTCCAGTTCAGTGTGGCCTGCCCCATTAGCATTTTTACTGACTTCATGAAGGCAGTGAGACACTGCAGCGATACACGCATCGTCCAAGAGATGCATGGGTTTCCTGGGCCACGGGCAGCTGCAGCGTGCCATTCCTCTCTCCCCAGCAAGCGATGCCAGGACCCACAAGTGTTGCCATGGCAGCCCAGGTGTGGAGGCCATCCTGGTGGGCGTGTGGCTCCTCATGGCTGTCTACTGTCCAGATGTTGGTTTAACTAAATGTGGCCGCTCGAACTGAGTGCCAGTGTCAGAGGACGGGAATGAATCTGGAAGGCAAACGTGGCAGCCGACTCCCCGTCAGCTCCCTCTGGGAACCCTGGGGGAGGTCCGGGGAGGCTGTGCAGAGCTTGAGACATCCCAGAGAAGAGGGTCTGTGCTGTGGCAGCAGGGGTCCTGGTGGCTACTGGGAGGGAGCCTGGGCCCCTGTCCTGTCCTGTCCTGGCAGTGCCCGGATCTGGGTGCTCTGTGCTCCCCTCCGCACATTTGGAGCTTTCCCCAGGTCAGGCCTGCCTCCCTCTTCCTGGGTCTTGCAGAAGTGAGATGTCTCCTCGTGATCCCTCTGAGCTAGTCTTCTGAGACCAGGTAATGCCCACTATGTGGCCAAACCTGGGCTCATTCACGCAGAACCTCTTCCTCAGGGGAGAGTCCTGAGCAGCCCCCTGCTGCACCTGGACAGGGACCTGATGGTCCTTTCTGCGTCTGGACAGAGAGGTCCTACAGTCCTCTCTATACCTGGATAGAGAGGGGTCCTGACAGTCCCCTCTGCTCCTGGACAGGGGAGGACCAGACAGTCCTCTCTGCACTAGGGTGTTCTTTCAGGATTCAAGAGTCTTGGCTGGAGGCAGCCTGCCCTTGTTGGGCCTGACGGTCTCTCTGTCCCCAGGTCACCTGCTACTCCTTGAATGGCAAGTGCCAGCTGAAGGTGAGAAGCAACACCTGCTACTGCTGTGACCTCTACTCCTGCGAGAGGTGAGGGTCACTTTGGCAAACTGTACCCCGCATGCACCAGCACACACACACACACCAGCACACGCATGCTCATGCACCAACACACTAGCACACACATGCACACTAAAATGCAGTCACACACGGGAGATAGGCCCCACACATGAGAAAATGGAGGTTCCCAGAGCTCACAGGACGTGTGCTGGGAAGGGATCCAAGCCGGGCTGTCCTGTGCCTGTCACATGCCTAGGACAGCCTCCAGGGTGCAGAGCAGGGACCCCTGGCATCCGAATGGAAAACCACCCCGTCAGGTCACCCATGGGAAGTGAGAACACCCTGTTTGCTCATCTTGTTTGCAGGAAGAGGACAGGGCTGCATCCCATCCTGCCCCAGGGGGCCCAGGTGCCGGCGGGTTGGGACATGGATGTCTGTTCTGCACCACCTGAGTCCAGGCAGAAGTCTCCCAGGCCAACCCCACCAGACAAAGGTGGTCCAGAGTGGCACAGAGGGTCCCAGAGTTGAGAGATGCTTCACCTGTCAGGGGGAAGGGGCAGCATTAGAAAAGCCAGCAGCTCAGGGCCAGCTTGCTGTGTGCTGGGGAGTCAGGCCGGCCCCAGTGTTTTGTGATGCACGCGTGGCCCTTCTGTGTGGCTCAATGCCACTCCCCCGTCTCCTGCATTCTCCCTCCTGGAGCCTCCCCTAGAGGAAGGATGTGTCACTCAGACACTGCTGGGACTCCAAGCAGATCTCTGGAGGAGCTCAGTGCTGCGCCCGGCCATGCTGTGGCCACCTGCCCCCCATGGGGCACCCTGCTGAGACCTGGGGTCACAGGTTGCAGCCAGTGTGACTGTGGCTGGCAGCCGGGTGCTCAGTCAGGGCCACATCCTCCCACTTCCTTGGAAAGAAACACCAGGAGGTCCTTCTCGCTGGCCCCTGGGCTGGAGGGGACTTCATTGTCAGAGCTGAGCTGCTGCCCAGAGCCACTGATTCCCAACTTAGGGAACTTTTGTGGCCCATCCCACACTGCCGAGGAACCTATGAAAAGAACATCCCCCCACGGAGAGCTTTCTGCTTGGACATTCAGACACGCAGGGAGGGGACCGCATGGCCAACTACCTGCATCTCTTGAATCAGCACCTCCCAGGCACAGAATTGGGGCTCTAGGGACTCAATTCTGGAACCATCTGTTTGGGGAAACCCCTGGTTACAATTCACATCATAGGGAACAACAGAAAGTCACCGAGTCTCCAAGACCCAGAGCTGCTGAGTCCCAAGAGGTCCGGGACGAGGCTTTCCTAGGACTCTTGCGGCAGGAATTCCAGAGACAGGGCGCCCACCTCCTGCTCCTGCTGAACAATCCCTAGCAGGAGGATGCCCACTCCTGGGAGCTGCCCATCTTGACCCTGGGCCATCAGAGGTGACTAGCCTCAGGCCAGCCCCCAGCCTGCAAGATCCACCATACACCGAGGGGCCTAGCTGACCCCTGAGCCTCCCCGACCAGAGTAGCCAGGCTGAGTTCAGACATCAGCTGAACAGGGAAATCAAGGCCTGGCCTCAGGGTCCTGTGTGGCCGGATGCCCGGGGAATGGCAGGTGTGGGCCTGGCTCCACCCCTCAGGAATGCAGGGTCCTTAGTGACGGCCTTGCTTCCGCAGCCTCAGGGACGTGCCAAGCCGGCCACCAGGTGCTAAGCTGACCAGGTCCTGCAGGGCCCACGTGGACCAAGACCCACGGTGCCTCTGGGTTCACAGCCGCCCCTGTGTGGAAGCTGACTTGGCTCCAGCACTAACTTCTTCCCCCCGCCCTGTTCTGCCCTGACCACCTCACCATTCTCCATCCCTTGGGGGTGGCTGCCTGGCCACAGCTGGAACACACACGTAGGGACGTCGCCTGGCCACAGATCGAGCATGTAGAACGGTCACCTGGTCCCCGGGGTCTGGTGTGTGGGGCGGCTGCCTGCCCTTGAGACTAATGTGTTGGGTGGCACCTGACGCTCTTCAGCCCTCAAGGGTGCTGACACTCTCTCCCTCCATGCACAGCACAGAGCCCTCGCCCACCTACTACGAGTTTGTGGGTGTGCGTGGCTGTCAGGACGTGGTCCACTTGTACCGGCTACTCTGGGTGTCCACGGTGCTGAATATCTTGGGCCTGTGTGTAGGGATCATCACAGCCGCCGTCCTGGGGGCCTTCAAGGACATGGTGAGTGGCCTCCTGCAGGGCGTCTCGTGTTCTTCACTCCCGTCCCGCCCCCACAGGGCAGGACTTAGCTCCTTCTTGGGTTCCCTCTACCAACCATGGAGCACCAGGGGCAGCCAGCATGTACCAGCTGTGTGCTATGGAAGCAGGCCTGTTTTATGCACCTAATCCTTGCCTGCCCTCGGAGATAGGAATGCCCTGATCCCCTTTTAAGGAACAGAGCTCAACTACAAAGCCCAGGTCTCCTGGGAGCATGACAGGTCAGGGGGATCTGGACAGTCTCCATAAGCTATAGGGAGAGAAGTCTGCTGGAACCTTCAAGCTC
>PVLC010009054.1:0-55646 GCA_004027655.1 Graphiurus murinus | reverse complement strand
TATCCAACATTATCTTTCTCAATAGCAAATGTAAATTATCCCAGAAAGTACATATCTTAATCCAGATTATAGGAAGCTAACCCCCTCTTTAATTCTGTAAAGGATGAACACATGTAGGAATATCATAAAACATAGAAGTAAATAAAACAGCATGAAAAAGGAGTCAGTAGGAGAAAATCGGACCTACACTGAACTCAGAAAGGGAAATTATCAGATATAATACAAAATAAGAGAATTTAATGTTACTTATGGACATTTTAAAAAAGAATGCTGATGCCTCCAGCATAGTTCTTAGTAACAAAAAACAGCATGGTATTGGCATAAAAACAGGGACAAAGACCAGTGGAATAGAAGATACACTTATAGTCAGTTGATTTTTGACAAAAGTGTCAAAAGCACATACTGGAGAAAAAATAGCCTTTTCAACAAATGATGTTGGGAAAACTGATTATACAAATGTAGAAGAATGAAATTAGATCACTATCTCTTACCCTGCAAAAAAATTAATTCAAGATGGCCCAATGACCTAGAAAATAGACCATATGCTTTGTAATTACTAGAAGAAAACATAAGGCCAATTCTCCAACATATAGGGACAATAAAAGACTTCCTCAATAAGACCTCTAGAACTAAAGAAATAAAACTGAAAATCAATAAATAGGATGCCATCAAATTAAAAAGCTTCTGTGCAGCAAAGGAAACAATCATGAGTATGAAGAGAGAGCCTACAGAATGAGAGAAAATCTTTGCCAACTATTTCTCTGATTGAGGCCTAATATTTAGAATTTATAAAGAACTTAAAAAACTTAACATCAAAAACAAATAATCCAATTAAACATTGGCAATTGAACTGAACAGATATTTCTCAAAAGAAGAAATGCAAATGGCCAACAAATACATGAAAACATTTTTAACATCACTACCAATCAGGGAGATGCAAATAAAAACTGTACTGAGATTCCATCTAACTCCAGTTAGAGTGGCAATCATCAAAAATAAAAGCAATAAAAATAAAAACAATAATAAATATTGGAGAGGACGTGGTGAAATAGAATTCTGATATACTATTGGTGCAATTGTAAATCAGTACAACTACACTGGAGGTCAGTATGGAACTTCCTCAAAAGTCTAGGAATAGAACCATTTTATGACCCAGCTATACCATTCCTCAGTATTTCCTCCACAGAATTACAGCTGACATAGCTATATTATATACTACTACAGCTAATATCACTATAGTGATACATGTATATCCATGTTCACAGCAGCATAACTTACAATAGCCAACTTATGGAACCAAACTAGGTGCCCATGAAATGCAACCTTTGGAAGCACTTGTTTATCTCTAAATAAAGAAAACATGGTATATGCACATAATGGAGTTTTACTTAGTCATAAAGAAGAAAAAAATTATGTCATTTGTAGGAAAATAAATGGAACTAGATAATATTATGCTAAGTGAGATTAGCCAGTCCAAAACATTAAGGGTCATATGTTTTCTCTCAAATGTGGAAGCTAAAGAAAAATAGGAAACAAAAAGGACTTAAAAAAAAAAAGGACTTTAGATAAAGGAAGCGAGAGATCAATAGAATAGTGGAGAGGGTGGGAGGAAGTGGGGAGAGGAAAAAGAGGATAGAGGAAGGAAATGGTTCAGAGAATGTTATGACCATAGCTGAAGGTATCACTGCTAATCTCACTAACATGTACAGGGAGGGAGGAGGGGGAGCAGGGTCACATGTGGAGGGTAATGCACTAAGTAACGCATGCATGTATGATTGAATCACTTTGAATATCACTACGATATATAATTACAATGCACTAATAAAAATATTAAAAAGTCTAAATAATAATTAAAGAACAGTGTCATTATATAAAGTTTTTTAAAGAACCAGAATTAAATTCAAGAGCATCTAAGCTACAGATGGGAGACAAATTATTAAATGGAACAAAGTGCGGAAAAAATTATATTAAATGCAGCACACAGAGACAAAGATATATAAAAAAACATGAACAGAATTAGGGATATGGATTATAGGAAGAAAATAATTTTTGAAGATTATTTTCCTAGAAATAATAAAAAATACAAATCCTCAAAGCCAGAATTCTAATGAGAGTCAAAGAGAATAAGTGACCCATTTCTACATAGATCATAGCTAACTGCAAGATGCCAGTGATAAACAAAAGAAGTGAGAGAGAAAAGACAAAGGAAGAACGAATGGAATGACAACTGGTTTTTCAACAGCAGCTGTGGAAGTTAGAAGCCAATAGTCAGTCATCTTTAAAGTGTTAAGCAAAAAAACTGAAACCACTAAATACAGACATTAGTGTATACAAAATAAAATAACATATAAGAGCACTTGTTTCCAATGAACCCTCACTAAGAGAACTAAATGGATATACTCCAGGCAGAAAGAAAATGATCTTTGAAGATGTATGATCTAAGAAAGAATGGGAACAAAGGAGATGAAAATTTTTCCAAGGATATCATTGACTATAAAAATGTCTAATCTGTGAGGTTAATAAAGACGAGCTGATGACCATTTAAAACATTCACTATATAAAACATCTACTCTGTGGGTTTAATAAGAATAGAGCTAAAACACTTGATAACAATAGCATATATGGGGAGTAATCAGATTTAAAATGTTCTAAGAGAAATGAATTACTTGATAGGCGGGGATAGATACTACTTAACCATAATCTTTAAGTGTGCGCATCAAAACTTAGGGTAACCATCAAGAGAATAAAAGTAGGTATGTTACCTTTCAACCAGAAGAGGAAAAATTGTAATAAGAGTTTCACTAATTCAAAGAAGGCAAAACAGGGGAATGAAATTGGGAAATAAAAGAGAGATCACAGAATAAGATAGTAAAAGTAAAGTTTGTTTTATCAGTAAACATGGTAAATGTAAGTAGACTGAAGAAAGCAAAGATCATCAGATCATGATTAAAAATAATATGATTGCCGGGCAGGGTGTGATGTATGCCTGTATACTTGAGAGGTTGGGACAAGAGAACTGTAGGTTTGAAGCCAGCCTTAGCAATTTAGCAAAACTGTGTTTCAAAATAAAAAATAAAAAAGGCTAGGGTTGTAACTTAAAAGTAGAATGCCCCTGAGTTCAATCCCTAGCACCATTCATCATCATCATCATAATCATCATCATCATTGTCATCTTACATTAGATACTCATAAGCTTAAAAATAGAGAAAGATTGAACAAAAGAATGGGAAAAGATGTAAGAGGAAACTCTAATCAAATGAAATGTATATTATCTATATTTATATCAGACAAAATCGATTTTAAAGCAAAAAATTATTACCACTGAGAAAGATGGTCATTAAATTGTGAAAAATGTTAACTTCTCCAGGAAAAGAGGATGAGTTTTAATATTTACCTGATAAGACAGGTAAAAACAGTCCAAACAGATCATAAGATGAAATTAGTAAATTGATAAAATAGATTTTAAAAACCCTCCTAAAAATCATTGAAGAAATAGGAGATTGGAAAAACAGATTCAAAAAGTTTCATAATATTCATGGACAGAAGCTCATGTCTCTATACCAAGGAATACACATTCTCTCCAAGACACATAGATATTAGATCATAAAGAAAAGCTGTGACAAAACTGCAAGGAAATAGAATAAAAAAATCTTTTTTTGTGTGTGGTACTGGGGATTGAACTCAGTGGCATTCTACCTCTGAACTATACCCCCAGCCCCATGTAATTTTTTGTTTTGAAACAGGGTCTAAGTTGCAGAAGACCTCATTAAGTTGTGGAGGCTGGCTTTGAACCTGCGATCCTCCTATCTCAGCCTCACAAGGACTGGGATTACAGGTGTGCATCACTCCACCTGGCTGAGAAGACCATTTTTAAAAATCACAAGGCAATTATTAGAGATTAATAAATATAACATTAAAATCATTTAGAAGTTAATTAATAGGCTTATAAGTAATTTATGATTTGAAGAAAATAAGGAAATTAAAAAATATCTAGGACTGAATGATAATAAAAATTCTCTGTATCACATTGCAGGATGCAACCAAGGCAGTATATTTAGTTGAACATTTCTGAGAAATCAAAAATGATTGAAATTTTAAAACACTAAGTATCAAACCTGAGAAACTGGAAAAAGCAGGCTGAGGGGTGTTGCTCAGTTGGTAGAATGATCCTGGGTTCAATTAGGACCACAAAATAAATATATAAACAAATAAGAAAGTTGATGAAAGAAAATAATATAAATAGTAAGGCAAAAAATATAGCAGTCACAGCCTCAACAAAGCCAAAAGTTGTTACTGGGTGTGATGGCACATGTCTTGAATCCCAGTACTAGGGAGGCTGAGACAGGAGGATCGCAGGTTCGAAGACAGCCTCAACAAGCAGAGAGACTTTCTTCAACCTAGTGAGACCCTATTTCCAAATAAGAAATACAGTCAGGCTGGGGGTGTAGCTCAAAGGTAGAATGCCTCTGGGTTCAATCCCCAGTGATACAAAAAAAAAAAAGACTGATAAAATAAGCTTGACAAAGTCTATTAAATGATAACATTAACAAAAAAGAAATATTGAATATTAGAAATGAAAAAGGGGAAACAAATGCAAATATAACCAGGGTCAAAGAGATGGTAACAAAAAGTGTGACCCATTTTAAGCCAATATATTTTCTTGTTTTCATTTTTTAAGCCAATATATTTAAAACCAGTCGAGAGAGAGACTATTCAAGAAGGGAAATAACAAAAGTAAATGCTTATAGCTTATACTGAATTTACTATACGCCAGTCAGTGTTCTACACATTCACATATTGATACATGCAATTTTTTTTTATTTTTTATAATAATAGGTGCATTATAATCATACAACTCTATAAGCTCTTCTCTGCAGATTAGCAAACTGAAGTACATGACTGTGTACGCGACATAAATCACAGATGAGATTGAACCTAGAATTTGGCTCCAAATTCATATTCCTCTGACCACTACACTATACTTCTTGTAACCTTTAAAGAAATTTGATCAGTAGTTAAACATCTCCCCACAAAGAAAATACCTTGCTTATGATTTCACAAACAAGGCCTGCTAAACGTGAAAGGAACAGACGCGCTATCATAAAGCAAATGCTTCAAAGGACTAGAAAGAGGGAACACTTCCCAACTCATTCTATGAAAACCAGATTAGAATTGTCTGAGAGAGAAAATAATTCATCAATGTAGATGAAAAGTCCTAAATAAAATATTAGAAAATGAAATCAGTTGTGTATATTCTAGGAATGCATCCCCAAGATTGAACAACAATTAAAAAGTTATATGATGCCAAAGCATTGTTGAGGATCTGGAGCACAGAGAACAGGCATGATTCTGGTGGAAGTGTGAATTGAAATACTCCTTTCAGAAAACATTCATAGTATTTTGTAAGCTTTGAGCAAGCACTATTTTGCCATGTATTCTTTGTTTACTATTCTTTTCTTTTTTCTCTTTATCTTGCTTCTATAAAATTGGTAAGATTCTCTTTATTTTCTAGCATTTCCTCTGCTAGTTTAGAAGCTATACACTGTATTTCTACTCTTTTAATGGATAACTTAAAATTTTAAATAGTCATCTCAACTTAAATTCTCTGAAAGTTTAAATTTATTTTCTTTCCTCTTCCCAAACAATATTTAATACAAAAGTACTAAATGAAAACTCACTTACAGCCAACAGTTGACTACTAGTTTCCCATTGCTATCATAACAAATTATCATAAATTTGGGTGCATTAGAATACAAATTTATTATCTCACAATTCTGCAGAACAGAAGTCTAGGTGGAGCGTGTCTCTGTGATTATCTGCTTAGAGTTTCACAAGGCCAGATCAAGGTTGGAAGACCTAAGTTACTTTTTAGAGGCTCTGGAGAAGAATCCACTTCCAATCCCATTTAGACTGTTGACCAAATTCAGGTCTTTGGGGTTGAAGGACAGATGCCCCTCTTTCATTGCTGGCCATCGACTAGGGGCCACCACAAGCTGCTAGAGACCTTTCTGTGAGTCTTTCCTTTGTCCCTTCATCTCGGAGCCACAAGGAGTGCACGAGTGTCTTTTTGTGTTTGGAATCTTTGATTTCTTTTGCCACAATTTTTCTGCCTCCAGCTGGGGAAACTTTCTCTTAGTGCTTCATGTGATTAGATTAGGCCCATCTGGATAATCTAGGATACTCTCCTGTCTTAAGGTCTGTAACCTACATACATCCCCAAGTTTCAGAGATCAGGACATAGATATATTTGGGGGGAGCATTCTGTCTTTCTTACTGGCTGGAGCTGTCACGATAGGTTCATAGATCCCAAATTATTGGCTTACCACCCCCTTTTCAGGAAAAAATTAAGTGCCTCTCTGGATGCTTCCACCACCCCCTTATTTTCATTCAATGTCTCCCCGATTATACCTAAGGCCACTACCATACCCCTGGATCACTACAGCACCCTCCTCGGGGGGTAGTATCTCTGACTTTGGGAGTCTATGGGGGTGATTCTGAAAATGCCAACCATCTACAAAATCCCTTTGGTTTAACACAGAAAGGATTTTTTACTCATGCAATGTCTGACTTTCCAAAGCAGCTGTAATTCATAGGGTAACTCCGTTGCCCAGGCTGAAAGAAGATGTACCGTCTGATAGAATAGGGCTGTTCAAACTTGAATGTACAAATGAGTCACCTGGGGGGCCTGTTAAACCAGAGAGTCTGATTCTACAGACCTGATGGTGATGCTGCTGGACCCCAAACCACTCTCTGAGAAGCAGGAGTTGAGGACACATAGTCCTCTTGGCCACTAGAGGAAGGTAAAGAGCTTGGAGACAGTCACATGGGTCTTTGACTGCTTAACTCCAAAAGCAACAAGTATCATTTCAACTCACATTTCTGTAGCCAATGCAACTCATGTGGTCATGTGTACCTTCAAGGGTAGGAGGAGTTCAATGCTCCCAGGTACTAGTTAGCACAAGAGTATTGGAAATATTAGTGAAGAGCGCATTGTGACATACATATATACGTACACAGATTCTCACACCTCTTTGGCTTTATCACTGTTTTCTGCTATGTCCACTCTCCTAAGGTCTATCTTTTTCTTCTTCAAATATACGCTGTAATTATTAGTTTAACAAAAGGCTGTGGGAAGCAAATTCTCATCTTTGTATATCAGGATGTGCTCTTATTTTGCTTATACTCTTCCTTGATAGTTGAAGGTAGAAAGTTCTACACTGACAGTTATTCTTTATTAGTATTCTATTATCTTCTAGACTCTATTGTGACCAAGAAGTTTCTGTCTTTAGTCTATATTTTCATTCTTTTATTTTTTTTGTGGTACTGTGGATTGAACCCAGAGGCATTCTACCTCCAAGCTCTACCCCAAGCCCTATTTTTTTTTTTTTTGCGGTACTAGGGATTGAACTCAGGGGTATTCTACCTCTGAGCTATAACCCCAGCCCTATTTTTTAGTCTTTATTTTTGAAACAGGGTCTCACTAAGTTGCGGAGGGCCTCAGTAGTTGGCTGAGGCTGGCCGCAAACCCAGATCTTTTGGTCTCAGCCTCCCAAATGCTGGGATTACAAGCGTGTGCCACCACACCTGCCTCCCCAAGCCCTATTTTATTATTTATTTTGAAACAGGGCCTCCCTAAGTTGCAGAGGGCCTCAAACATTGCTAAGCCTGGCTGTGAACCTGCGATTCTCTTATCTCAGCCTCCCAACTATCGGGATTACAAGCGTACACCACCATTCTTGGCTTCATTCTTTTATAATTTGTCTTTTCTCTGGTATCTTTTAATATTTACTCCTTAGCCTTAATGTTGGACAATTTTGAAACAGGATCTCTCTAGGTTGCTGAGAGTCTCACTACCTGTTGAGGTTGTCCTTGAACCTGTGATCCTCCTGTCTCCAGCCTCCCAAGTACTGGGATTACACATATATGCCACCACACCTGGCAATATTGGACTATCTTTCTGAAGTTGGGCTGTATGTCTAGGAATGCATTTTTACTTTTCCTGTATTCTAGCCTGAGGACTCTTGTCTTTCTTCTTTTCTGGAATATTCTGAATATCATTCCCCCCATTCTCTTCAGAAACTCCTATTAGATGTATGTTGGAACCCTTCACTTACTCTCTTAAGAGCTCTTTCATATTACATATTTCAGACTTTTGGGCTGTATTTGGGTAAACTTTCTAATTTCTATTTTCAAAATTTCCCTAATTTTCTTCATTTCTGGTCTGGAATTTATCCTATTTATGAAGATTTTTATTTAAATTGCTATATACTTTTACTGAAAATTCCTAGTACTTCTTTTCTTTATCCATCTATTTATTACATCTCTTCTGCCTTTCCCCCTCAACTTACTCTATTTTTCATAGTTGTTACTTAGTCAATTCTCAGTATTTGAGGTAGTTATAAAGCTGTCATGGACATTGAGTTAGTAAACACTGAACCACTGCTCCTAGAAGAATTCTACGGGTATAATGTACAATGGCATTATAATTCACACCTGAAGGAAGCATATACAATACATATATTTTTCTTTGTAAGTCACATAATAGCCTTCTTTACTTTGGAAGCACTAGACAACATTTCAGCATTATGTTTGGGGGGGGCACTGTAAAACAGTAAGTTCATTAAAATAAAATAAAATAGTTCAAAAATAAATGTGAAACACTTGATACTAAATAGACTGTGAAGAGATACTTTTTACAGTATGAGAGCTGAAACAAGAAGGCAGAGCATCATGTTGTTTGGCCACAGTGGGGAACATGCCCATTGGGCTACTCAGATTTCACACTTTTCCCTTGCCCATGAATGACCGCACACCACAAGTATTGATTTGGGGGTTACAAACGAATTTTAATGAGTGGGCTAATTCACAATTACCCGAATTCATCAATCAATCAATTTTAATGTCTTTGTCAAAATGTTTCACGCAATTTTATCTAGAGTAAATGTTAATTTTGTTGGCTTTCTTAGTATTATGCTTCTTTCATGTGTTCTAGAATTTTTATTTGCAGGCTCATTTTTAGTGGAAGGATTTTTTTTTCTTTTTTTCTCCTCTGTCCTTGCATATTCTAATGGTTTTATGATTATCTCCATGTGGTTCACACAGCCTCCAGTCTAGAATCAGATACTATAATGAAACTTTGGGTTTTAATCCATAATGAGGAAATTGCAAGTCCAGTCCCAGAGCTAAAGTGTGGCTTGGTAGAGTTTCAGTTCATGAGTTGAAATCTATAACCCAACCATCCTTTCTTAGACCCAAAACAGATCACACTTTAATCTCAAGCAACAGGTTTTATATATATATACATATATATATATATGTATATATACATATACGTATATATATATACGTATATATATGTATATATATATATATTTCTAATTCTCCAGCTTCTCTTCACAACATAGAGCTCTGTCCAAGCTCCTAACACTGAGTTCTATACCTAGCTTATGTCCTGCTTCTCCTGTGACATAAGTTTAGCCCTGGTCATCCTACAGAAGTTGAACTACTGCCAATCTTTGCATACTTTCAGTCTTCGATCCCAAGAGCTCTGGTATCAGCACAGTTCACCATTTTGCATCTATGCTACATTTTTTGGTCCATGGTCATTTTTAATGCTTTTGAAGCTGGCTATGCCATTAATTTCTATCATTTTTATATGAAACTGCTGCTTGTTTAGAAAGTGGAGGATTACAGATTGAGTAGAAGACCTTTGAGTGTTTCTCTATGTTTTTCTTTTACAGTTTATCTTATTCTTTATTGGATTGTAGCTATATTTTTGTCTTTCTTCTCTTCCTTCCTCCAATTTCAAAACATCTGAGAATTGAAAAACCTATACAAACTTTTTTTATTTTCATTTTCTCCTAGGACAATGCCTTGCACATGGTCAACAAAATTCAATTGAATTCAATTGACTTGAATTAAACAGGAATATGAGCGTATGTATAAGTTCATTGTTAAGAAACACCTTCCTTATACAAAAATACATATAATAGAGAATTTTCTTCCCTGGAAAAAAATCATGCAGAAACTAGAAAACTTCTTGGAGAGATATTATAAAGGAGAAATTTTCAAATTCTTTTCTTGTTGTTATTGCAGAATTATTCCCCCCCTAAAGAAATCTAACATAGTACATAGGATGCTGTTCTGGGTGAAATAATGTGATGTGTCTAGAAACCAGGTTGCTTGGCCTCCGTCACCCAGGCCTGGTATCATGGTGGCTATATAGAAGTCAGTTTGTAAACTGGTTTCTACACTATAGTTCTATAAGTTTGACAAGTTTATCTAAATTATTTCCAATATCTATAACAATTCCAAGTAAATAATTCATAGAAATATCTTAAAGGAATAAAAAAATTAAAAGATTGTAAATGGATATATTAGGAAATATACTGAGATACATCATTTAAAAACTTATATTTGGGAAAGGAAGGAGTTCTTCTGTAATGAATATACTGTTTGGTAAAAAGAGGCTATTATGTTACAGGATGCGAATGTTGAGTTAGTTCTGAAGCCTCTTTAGTGATAATTCTAAGGAAAAGGAATCTAAACAATGCTTCTTTGCCCTTCCCTCTGTGATGAACATATTTCATTCAAAACTCTAAACAGCACTGGAAACTTGAACTACATACTTTCCAAGAGCCATGATGGCTGCTGCTCATGGCAAGATTATACAGGAAAATATAGCCAAACCTCAAAGTAAACCGCTTTAAAGTTCACAAATCCCCTGAAAAGGAAGAGAGTATGTTGAAAGTGCAAAGCGAAATGTATGAAGGACAAGATTCCTAGAATTGCAATACAGAACAAAAGCTAGTTAGCTAATTAAATAATGGCCCCAGTTTAGAGTACTCAGCACAAAGGTCTGTGAGTGATCTCTCAGAGGAAAAACCTGGAGTGCTTCTGTTGTTTGAGTTTCAACACATTTTGGTGTTAATCAAAAGATTTGATGCTGCTTATCGTTTCTAGGTTCATGGAAACGGAGCTAAGCATAGGCAAGTATTTGCCTGTTAGCAACCTAGGCCTGGCAGCTTGTTTGGTTTCATTCCACAGGGCACTCTGCCAAGGGATGAACTGCAGTAGTAATTTCTTTCTAAATCACTGTCAAACCCCCGCTTCAAGCATGTATCTGGTTCACTAGAGGCCGGCATATATTTTATGAAATTCATGAACTAGGACTTGGGAAAGTAGATTCTGAGGGGTGCTGACTTAATAAATTCATAACCTTTTGACAGGCGGGCAAACTCAAAGGGGGGGGGGGGAATTTGTGTGTTTTCAGCAAGGAGTCTTGGATTTGCTTTTGCTATGGTATTTTATTTGTGCACTTAAAATTCCCAAGCAGTTCATATACTTCTAGCCTTGCAGAATTAGAATCACTACAGAAAAGTTATTTGAATATGTCTTTTATGGTTTGATCTGGAATGTATCCCAAAAGCTCCTGTGTTGAAAGCATGGTCTACAAAGCAGCAAGGTTCAGAGATAGGGCTTTTAGGCAATAATTGGATCAGGAGGGCTCTGAGCTCCTCAGTGTGTTAATCTACTGATTGCTGAATGGTCTATGAGGAAGTGAGACCTAGTTGGGGCAGGTTGGTCACTAGAGTTGTGCCCTGGAAGGGTTTATCTTGTTCCTGTCCCCTTGCTCTCTCTCTCTCTCTGCTTTCTGGCACCACGAACTGAGCAACTTTCCTCTATCATGCTCTGGCACCATGATGTGTCTGCTTGGAAGCAGCTGACGTGGATTGAATTCTCTGAAACCGAGAGCCAAAAGAAATCTTTTATTCTCTAAGTTGTTCTTTTCAGGTATTTGGTCACAGCAACAAAAAGCTGAGTCATAAAAATCTTTCTTCTTTAAAAAAACATGTTTTAAAAATGCTTGAGCCTTAGCCTTTTTCTATCTTTGTTTTTTTATTTGCTAAATAGGAGTTAGTCTAGATCATCTATATACCCTGTTGTATTGTGGTAAAATGAGCATGGGGTTTACGGTTTATTAAGATTATACTGATTTTTCAAGGATATTGTGAAAATTAAGTGAGTTAGGGAGTGAAAAGTTATTAGGCACCATCGTTGGGACAGGCAAGCACTCAAAAAGTATACTAGCTTCCCTCTAATTCTAATATTCTATGAGTCTATGACTTTTCCAAGATCTCTTTGACATAATGGTTGGTCTTTGTTACTTTTAATAAGGAGAATTGTGGCACAGAGATGCTACAGCTGTTTGCTCAAGGTCATGGAACTGGCTGGGAGGTGGATCCCATATCAGCTTTTCTCCACTTAATATAATCCTAACTCCCTAGAAAATGGACTCATCTTTCCATTCTCTTCATCAATTGAAACGTTAACTGAAGATATTTTATTTTCTTCAAAAATCCATCAAATCAGAGTGGTACCATTAAAAATGAGAGACATACCTGCTAGGGGTCTGGCTGCACATTCACCTTGGGGCAACTGATCATGGCAATATTAAATAAAACAAATTTTGGGTTGACCACAGAGGCATTCCTGTTCCTACAAGAACCTTAGGAAAGTAGATGGTTGACATTAGCCATCAATCCACATGAAAACAACATGGCTGTTACATTTCTTGCCAGTCGGCACCAGTTCATAATACTCAAAGACCATTTTCAACTATTGTCAATACTCCCTTTGATGCATGTATGGGATGATGCTAGCTTAGAAAAAAAAAAAAAAACCAACTATGGTCAACTTAGGGGGAAATATACCAAAGGATGCCATCGATCAAGCAGAAACCATCTGTATCAATTTGTTCTCTTTTATACCTTCCCCAGTGACTCGGAGCTCTTCATATTACCCTGTGACAACATTACGGACAAGAATGAAATTGTCCGTGGCTAAGGAATTTAGTTCTTCTGAAGGAAAATGTTTGACTTTAATGAATGCTAATGCCAATTGGGTACTCCGGGCTTCTGTTTCACTGGTCTCTATCTCCTATAAGACTGCCACTTATGTTTGTCAAGGTAATATGGAAGAAAGAACCAAAACTTATTGAGTATCTCAAATGAATTTCCATTATTGCACCATGCTGTAAAGGAATACTTTAGAGAGAGTATTACTCTGGTTTTCCTTTATGATTGAGGAAACTGAGGCTACAAGAAGTTAAAGTGCTTGCCCAAACCACAAAGTTAGTGCATAACAGAGCTCCCCAGACTGGGATCTTTCCACTGAATACTGTTCATATCAGACCCCTCCTGGGAGAGTTAAAGGTTGAAACAAAGGATAAGAATTGAGAACACATTAAGGAGAAAGGAAAGTACAGAGAATTAGGAGTCCAATAAAGACATGTAAGAAAAGCATTAAGAAAGAAAAGAAACATGAGCAGCAGGCAGAAAAAGGCTGAAGAGAGAAGAAAAGCAGAAGGTCCAGCCTACCAGAGGTGGGGGGCACCCAGTAAATTGGCTAGCTGCCTGGCAGCAAGGGCTGCAGAGATCTATAGCCACCAGATCTCCAAATGAGAGAATCTGTGAATCATTAAAAAATGTTTATTTCTTTATGCCACAAATGATAAAACAGTTAGTCATAAAATATGAGGCTTTTTTTTTCCCAGAGTAATTGCTGTGACTATTTTCAACCATTATTCTAAATGCTCATGTTTAACTAGTGAAAAAGAAACGATGTGTTTCAAACCCAAATCAGCCTCCAGTTGTCCACATGGCATGCAGTGTATGCACATTTAAGGATTAATTTATTTGCAAGATGCTCAAAGCTTATTTAGTGTTGATGCTATCATTGGTTGGACAGGGACTCTGTCCTTAGAGAAACAACAGTCACTCATTGTTTCTCTTTTCTGATAAATTGTCTTTCTTTGTTATGTAATTTTGTTGTAAATAATAATTAAAAAAAAAAACTATGGTCCATATCCAGAAAATTAGGATGTTTTTGAAAAATTTTTCCCTAAAGAGCATTCTTTTCTCCCAGCTACAGGAAGTCTTCTTCATGCCAAGAAGAAGAAACACACATATGTACGAACCACAAAGTCAAACGGCTAGTTTAGTCACCATTCTGCATTTGTCCCAGCTTTGTGGTAAGTTAGACTTCTTATGGAAGATATTGATTGATCTCCTGGGATATGATTCTGAGACTTACAGCAATTTCAACCACGTATTTGTCTAGCCAAGAATAGCCAACTGCTATAGCTGCCAAAGACCTAACTACCCAGCCCAAGAACTGGGCATGATATGGAAAGTACATTTTTCTATGGTTCCTCCAAAGGAATGGGGCTCTATCAGGCTGTGGTTCTGCCAGAGATGAGGTCTGATATTCTAGTTCCAGAATATCAGCAAATTTTGATTCAGTAAAATAATGCTAAGTTCCCCATGATGCCACAGCATAAGGCTAATCTTCAGAATTTCAAATCGATCTATTTTCACTTCTTGAAAATAATGTAGTCTTCCAGAAAGAGTACTTTATCAGAAAAGAAGAAGAAGCTGAAAACTTGTAGCATATAAGTTTGCTAGGGCTGCCATAGCTAAGTGCCATGGACTGGGTGGGTTAAGCAGCATTGCTTGATTTTTATATAGTTCTTGAGGCTGGAAGTCCAAGATCAAGAGGTCCTCAGTAATGGTTTCTTCTGAGCCCTCTCTACTTGTCTGGGGGATGGCTGCCTTCTCCTGGCATCTTCACTTGGCCTTCTCTTTGTGTTGTGTTTGCATCCTGACCTCCTTTTCTGCTAACACCACCAGTCATATTTTATTAGAGCCCAACTTAATGACCTTATTCTAACTTAATTTTCTCTATTAAGACCCTATCTCCAAACAAAGCCACATTTTGAGCTACTGGGGGTTAGAATTACAACACTTCCTGGGAGGACACAGTTCAATCCATAGCAGGGAGTAAGGAGCAGCAGAGATGGTATCACCAAGGCTGGCACCATGCTGAGTGGCTAGCTCTAGATGTTTACTCTTTTACTCCTCATAAAAACCCATAAATTGGATTTTTTCAGTGTTTCAAAAACAAATATAAAAAATAATTGAATCCCAACCTATTTTTTCTATACTTTAAAATTATGCTACAAATATAGAAATATGTACTCTACTGTAAACAACTGAAAATGCACTAATGGTATAAAGAAGAAAGCCCCCTCACTCATTCAGTCCCTCCTGTTCTGTATTAGGTAATCATAATAGTTTGATGTGTGTCCAAGATCTTATGGCTGTGAGTCACACACCTACACTCACTTTGATTTAGGATTTCTAAAAACTAAGATCTAAAAGCTGTACAACTTGCTGTTTTGTTTTTTTTTTTTTTTACATTTAGCAAGATAACTTGGAAGAACTTCTAGAGCCACCTTATTCTTTTTAATGATTATATCGTGTTCCATGATATTAACAAATCATAAATTTATTTAACTAGCCCCCCTCTATTTGTTTTATTTTAAAATTACCATAAGCAGTACATTCATGTTTTTTGTATGTGTATAAGAAAGGTATTTGTGTGTGTAGGGGTAGGTACTAGGGTTTGAACCCGGGGCATTCTACTCTGAGCTACACTGCCAGTCCTATTTTATTTTTTTAAATTTTGAAACAGGGTCTCACTAAGTTGTGGAGGGCCTCAATAAGTCGTTGAGGCTGGCCTTGAACCTATGATCCTCCTGTCTCAGCCTCCCAGGTACTGGGATTACAAATGTGTGTCACCATACTTGGCTATGAAAGGAATTTGTAAGGGAAGAAAACTGAGGTTGAAAAAGGTTAATAAGCTCATTCCACAGTACATATATCTAGTAAGTGGCAGGCCCTGGACTCAGGAAATGCCATGTCTTTTCTGCTTTCAGTCCTCCATGTCTATAGCATTAGAAAGTGAAGCCTATGTCCTTGAAGTCACTCTCCCTCTCTTCCCACCCATTGATCTTGAGGCCTTAATGAAGCTACTTGGAGAAAACATGGCCTAGCAAACATCGAATGGTGATGATCACAGTATAAGGACAGTTCCTGTTTTTCAGGTGAATAGGACTACAAGTAGTGATGCAGGACTGGATCTGATGAGAAGCACATTGGTCCAATGTTGGAGAGAGCGAGTCAGCAGCAGGGGACCAGAAGGATGCTGGAGGTGCCTTGGAAGCCCCTCCAGTAGGTGAGGATGCGGAACATTTCTTAGGAAGAAACCAACATTCATTGACTCAGAATTTCTTGCCCACTTAAGGGATTTCCTGCTTGGGATTGAGAAATCTGACTGCCTTTATATATTTTGCCCGAGATTGGCTGGCTTTGGGCCTGGGATAGAAGAAGCAGACAGAAGAAGTAGTTAGAGACACCACCCAGTCTTCTGTCAGCCTTCTATTCTTTCAAGCAAAGCCCATCTCCCTGAGTAAGAGGCTAGGAACATTCTATAAAGTGATGTTCAGGGATGAGTTCCAACTCTTCAACTCAGATAATTATCTCACCTTTCCCAACAATATACCTTGTACTGCACCCATAAAATACATGCCAGGGCCTAAAGCAAACCAGCTCCTTTGTGCCTCACCCTTCATACATGCTAACCCCACCTGAACACCACCACAGAAAGAATTTCCTAACCACCCCATGCCCAGTGGACTCTGTCACCTTCACATTATCCTGCTTTAGTTTTTCATAGTTTTTAGTATATGAAGTTGTTTTTCTTTATTTACTTCAATATAATTATGTTCTCTACTAAAATCTGAGCATCATGAGAAAGGAGATTTTATATTTCTCTGTTATATCCCTGTGCCACATAGTAGATCTCAGTAGAATTCCATTCCAATTTGCAAAACACTATCTCACTATAGTCTAAAAACAAGATCCTTCTCCTTTTTCAAGGCTCAGCCCAAATATCACCTATGTAGGATGCTGTTTATTCATTTTATGTGTTGAATGCCTATGATGTGTCAGCATCAGAGGTTCTTAAACCTTGTTCACAGCACCACTGATTTCTGGTGATCTTTTTTATGTATTTTAAGGCCAAAAGAATCCCTACTAGTTCCATTTATGAAGTAGGTAAGTCCAAACAACTTAATAAATACTTGTAACAACTTAGTCTCCATTTGAAAAAAGAACAGATATAACTGGAAAGAAAAATAACACCTTATTTCATTCATGAATAATCACCTTTACTTACTAAAGTAGCTTGCAATCAGATTGGACACTGTCAGTTTCCAACCCCATGTTAATTATCTCACAGTTATTGCTTTTTATCAAAGTAAGCTCAATTTTAAGAAGATGAGACATAGAAAATAATACAGCCTAGTCTAGTAGTAGTTTATGTAGCATTTAATAGATGTAAAGTACTGCTGTGTTTTCCTTGAATATGTAAAATACCCTGAGGCAGCCATGTGAGTTTGCTGTGATCCCTGCCTGGTTCAGTTTCACAGTTTAAGAAGCCTGGTTAAGTCACACTTAATGCTAAGCCCTGGGTATACAGTGGTGACAGAATCAGATGTGGTCCTGCAGTGACTTCCTAGCACCTGTACCTGTGTCCATACCAATGGTGTGTATCACACTTTATGTAACATGTGTTTGTGGATGTGTCTTTTCTACTAGATTCTGACTTCCTCAACAATAAGTAGCCTCTATTTTTACTGATAGCAGGAACTCCTAACATTTCTAGTGCAGAATCAGAGTTGGGCACTCAATAAATGTTGGCTAAAACATGACTAAACATGAGAATGAATAAGTGAGCAAGCAAACAATCGTGCTTGAAAAGTAACATCATAGCTTATTTTCAGCTAATAGAAGGAGGACTAGAATTTAAGAAAGTTAACCTACTTCCCATCTTAGAGCACCTCATGGTTCTAAAAATGGCCCGGTGTGCAGGCTCACTGACCAACTCCTGCAGTTGTTGTTATTTAATACGGCATCTGCATAGACTGAAGGGGTATGTCACTGTTCTGCATATTGTTCCAACAGTTTTTTTTTCAAATTATGATGGAGACCTGTAGGAGAGTTACCATTCCTTCTAGAAGCTACTATTTGACCCTTGACATAAATCAGCAAACACTGCTGTTGTCCAAAGGCCTATGAGAAAAATGGACCTATGGGCCAAGTGGGAATTTACTTTCTACCCACCATTAATAACCATGTAAAAAACTCTACAAATGCCATGAATTTTCACAGCCTCCAAGACAAGAACCACTGGTCAAGATGGATGGTCGAGGTGTGTAGCGGGATCAGAACTCTGCTGTCATACACATAGGTATCTTCATTCATCTGTGTTCAGGTACAAATTCAGTATAGCCCAGATATGCTTAAGAACCATAGAATTTTAGAGTGGGAGGGAACTTTGAGGTGATTTGGTCCAACCCTCTTATTATAAAACTGAGGTCCAAAGAGACAGTTATAAACTTGCCAGGATCATTCTGTTTTCTCTGGCCATGAGAGCTGCTGCCTTTGTTTCCCATTAGAAAGCTGCACATAGACATTCCACACCAAAGATTCTGGAGACCATCAAAGTGAATTGTACCAAATTGAGATGGTTTAGAAAAAGACATTCCATCTCTAAAACATGTTCCAAGTCCCTCCTCCCCCCATCAGTGTCACTGTAGCCTAAGCAACCATTAGCACTCACCTAAACTACTGCAGTAGTCTCTTAGTTGGCATTTCTACTTCCACCCCTGCATCCCATCCATTTTGCAGAGTGAGCTGCAGCTAAATTTATCTCTTTATTTTTAAAATATGCTTTTATTGATGCATTATAGTCTCATATCATAATATAAATCACAAGTCAATTCTATTCTGCCTTGCTTGAAATTCTCCAGTAGCTTCCTTTGTACTTAAAACATAACCTAAATACTCTATAACATCCTGCATGATCTTTCTTCTGCCAACCTTTGGTTTTGTCTTAGCTTCCAATATTCTCTTCCTTATTTAGTAGACTGTAGATATACAGTCTTTATTCTGTGAAGATACCCCGCTTGTTCACACCTTAGCACTACTGGTTCCTTCCACCCCGGTTGCTCATCTGTGGATAATCACAGAACTGGCTTCTTCCCACCATACAAATGTCACTGTTCAACTGCATACTTTCCTGATCATCTAAATCTGAAGCAACCACCAATCCCTTAATTCTCTGCATCACACTGATCACTACTTAATATTTGTTCTTTAAAATCATTTGTTTGAGTTAAGCATGATGGCACACGCCTAAAATCCCAGTCGGTGGGAGGCTGAGACAGGTTGAAAGCCAACCTCAGCAACTTGGAAAGACTTCCAGCAACCTGGCAAGATACTGTTTCCAGATAAAATAAAATAAAATAGGGCTGTGGGTATAGCTCGGAGATAGAATGCCCCTTGGGTTCAATTCTCAGCACCACAAAAAGAAAAAAAAATTCATTTGTTTGCATGTTTGTAATCTGTTTTCTTTCATTTGAATAAAAGCTTCAGATGAACTGGGTCTTGTTTACCAGTGGATCCAGGGTTGAGAACAATTCTCTTGCCAAATAAGTGTGAGTGTGTGTGTGTGTGTATGTATAATTTAGATCAAATGTTGCAGTGGGGCAATACAATCTTAGTAAAGAATTTGAGAACATTAACAGCTGCCACAAGCCCCCTGGTCCAATATGCTGCAAATTATGGTCACTGTCTCCTAAATGCCAACTCATGTGAAGCTTAAAGAGAGTAAAGAAGAAAGTTCATAAGTAACAAAAGCTTTCTAGATATCTTGGAGGTCAATTTAAAATGTCAAGTTCAAGGGTTCATATTTGAAGCTTAGTTTGAATAAACATGAAAAAGTGATATATGGAGACTTTTCTGGGGGCCTCCTGGAATCACTCAATTGAAGTGAAATCTCTGAGACCCAAATGACCTGAATGCTTGGTTTGCTAGATACACCTATTGTTTATCTCAATAGTATCCTTGGCCTTTCCTTCCAAAGACAAAGGACCATACATACTGCTTCCTTAGAAAAGAACAGAGAACTATAAGATGGCAAATATCAGATGATCTATGCCCTTAGGAATGAAAATAGTCTTCTGGTCCAGCTAGAAATAAAAGAAGGCCTAAGACTATGAGAACTATGCAAACATTATGGGAATTTTGACTTTCTTCTACTGATAAACTCAATGGAGTGACTGGCAATAAACTCTTAAAAGTCTATGAACTGAGTTTTCAGGAAACCCAGAAAAAACTGGAAAAATGAGAAGATATTGTCTACTCTTTAGATTGCCTTCGGGAATAAGAACACTAAGATATATCGTATGGAACAGTTCTTAAAAAAAAAAAAAAAAAAAAAAAAGAGGTTAAATCTTTGGAGACAAAGTGGTTCAGAAGTATCCCAGGAAGCTGACTAGGAATTAAGGGATGACCCTGAGGACATAGCTAAGAGATTCTCAAGTTTATCCAAGTCAAGTATCTAAAGGGGAATGTCTAACTGAATGGTCCTGAACTTTTGAGTTTGAAAATTGCAATGTGATTATGAAAAGCTCCTTTCTTAGGAGATTTTTTTGTTTGTTTTTTTGGCACTGTTGCTTCTGTCATGGCCAAAAGCCAGGGAAAAAAATCTTCAAATTATTTGAAGCCTCTAGATTCTCATAAAAAATTCAGTGTTGATTTGATTCTACAAGCTGTAAAGACCTGGATCATGTAATGCCATGGTTTGTGAGTAATGTTAGGTCAGAGTCTTATCCTGTACTTGTCCTTAAAACTGCTCATAACGGTAGAAAGGAAGTTAAGAGCAGTTTCAGGAGAGCTTTTTCTTCTTCTTTTGTAGTACTGAGGATTGAACCCTGTAATCCAGGAAACTTGGGAGACTAAAGCAGAAGGATCACAAGTTTGAGACTAGCCTGGAAAACTCAGTGACTGTCACAGATAAAAACTTAAAAGGGCTGTCGATATAGCTGAGTGGTAGACTACCTGCCTCGTGTGGATAAGGGCCTGGGTTCCATCTCCACTAGTGCTTTAGCTCTCATTAATTCTCACTCCTCATCCATTTCCTGTTCCAGTGTATACTCTCCAATCACTATAAAAGTAACCTTTTGAAAGTGAAACTCTACATCACACCTTTCCTCCAAAACTTTGAGGGACTCCCATTACTTGCTGAACTAATATGAACTTGGGAGGCTGGCATCCAAAGCTCTTCGGGCGTAACCTTAAAGTAGCTTTCAGATCTTTTCTTGCATGGGTTGTGCACAATCTTGTGTAGAGTTCAGAACACACCTTAAATACTTCTGCTCCTAAGTCTGCCCATACATCCCCTCCATTTGGATTTTTATTCTCTCACACCCATTATGGCTAGTCATAGCCTCCAAGTTCTATCTCAAATCACCTTCCCCTTTAAGACCCTTTCGAATTCTCTGTGTTTCGATACAAAAACAATATTACCCCTTTCTTTCTAACAGCATTTTTCATGTTTTGCCCTGGAACATGGTTATGTGCACATCTATCTTCACTCTCTACACCCCTTACTATATTACAGATGTTTTGAGACATGGCCACATGTTACTTATCCCTGCATTAGTGTAGTGCCTCACACATTGTTGGCACTGGATAATATTTGTTGAACAAATGAATGAGTTTGTCAAATCTGAATTTGATTAACTAATATTCATTTCGTGATACACTAATTCCCTTTTATCATTCCTCTTACTCATTTCTCATGAGACCAAGATGTGAAAAGGCAGAAAGCATAGAGGAAATGCAGAGTCCTTATTTTGAAACAGTCTAGTTAGTTTCAATCTGTCAAATGATTAAGTTTATACTGAAGAACATTAAAAATGACTATGTAATAAGGATACTATGAGATACATAACTCCTAGTGAAATACTGATTGGTTTCCTGCTCAGGATACGTAAACTTAACACGTTCCAGTGCTTAAAAAATACAAATAACCTCACACTTACCACATTACTGCATGTTCTATATCGGATATTTCTTCCTTCACAGGTCCTAAGTCATAAAAAGAAAAAGAAATTTTATTACTACCTATGGAAGGCTCAAATTGTGATCTATTTTCTTATTTAAAAAAAAACAATGTTTTCTTAATACTAGTGGAAGAGTTTTTTTCTATCTAAGTAGATTCTTAGAGGTGCTGCTATTAAAAATTAAATTGAGCAGATCTAAAGAAGTTGTATATGTAAGTTGATTTCTCTATGAGGATTTAAAGTAAGCATTCATTTTGCTTCAAACTTTTCAAAATAGGTAGTATGTAGTAAATAAAATAAATATTAAGAAAAGTTTCGAAAAATGTTTACATTAAATGAACCCTGTTTAATTATTTCTGATATAAAACTGAAGAGGTATTTCATCATATTTCAGTGAATATGATGAAAAGTGGACCTAATAGTCAACATGTCTTCTAAGGATATGAAAAGGCATAATTCTTAAATAATTATTCTTAAACACTTGTGCATTGTAGAGATTCTGAAAAAGACGTATTACCAAAAAGAAAAACAAAATCCCCTGGAATTGCTTCATCTGTAGATAATCACTATTATTTTGATTTATTTATTCCTTTCCAGTCCAGAAGAAATCACATTACTTATATAATTTTGTAACCTGTTATATTTCCCCACTTAAATTTTTTTTGGAAGTATCTTCCCACAGTATATTGAGAATTACATAATATTCCTTCAATTGGTATAATATAATTTGTGTAATCAATATTCAATTAGTTGTCATTTAAATAATTGCCATAGGGTTTGATGAATGAGAATGTAATAAACTATCTCTATGCATATGTTTTATCCAAGTTTCTGACTATGTCTTTAAAATTGATAAATTTCTAGGAGGGGAATTACCAAACTAAAGGGAATAAACTTTTGTAAGACTCTTGAAAAATATTGCCAAATTGCATTCCATAAAGGTTGTACCATTGCATACTCCCACCAGCAATACATGGGAGTTTCCATTTTACTGAATCCTTGTGAACAAAAACAAGTGATTTTTCGTAAAACATTCAATGATGACAATTCATGAAGAATAGTACTCTGCTCTTTTCAAGCTAAAGTACACTGTGAAAAAAAAGCCAAATTATACCATGGAGCTCTGAGAGAATTATTATATGAATAGCTAATAGTTATGGAGTTTCAGGCATAATTTTAAGTTTGCTATGTATATTAATTTAATTCAATCTTTTCAAAAACCATAAGAGATAGGATACTATCATTATATCCATTTTACAGATGAGAAAATGTAAGCTTATAGAGGTTATGCATCTTGCCCAAAACATACAACCTGTTAAGCTGTAGAACTGATATTTGAAACTAAGTCATCTAGCTTCAGAACTTAGGCCCATAATCACAATGCTTTAATTCATTCTTTCACTCAACAAACGTCCACAGAGCTCCTGTTATGTGCTGAGCAAAGAACTTACCTTAGGGACTACCAAGAATAATGAATATGACTTGGTCTTTGCTATTAAGAAAATTAATCATATAATTCAGTCTACAAAATGCTATATTAATTGTGTTAAGTCTCCAGAATGTTAATACAAAGAAAATGCTATCTGAGAACACAATTACACAAGGTTATTTTAGGCCTAAAGACTGTATTTAATCAGATTGACTATATTCATATGCATTGAAATTAGTATACTTTCAAGAATGGCTGGTCAGGACTTAGTATTAGAGAAAAGAGGAGAATTGATAGAAATGCATGGTTGTCAGTGCCCAGTCCAACAATGCCCTAGACAGAGAGTCAGCGAATTTTAAGTCCTTCCTGTCCCATTGGCGAGGGTGTTTCTATCTCGATAATAGATGACTCATATGAATCTAGCTGATGCCAACAAACATTCAGCTCACATGAGGAATGTCCCTTGTTATGATGCCATGTTGACCAAGCCACTTGCCAAGAATGATCTGGATTTTCATGACTGCAAAGAGGTAGAGAGTGTTGGCCATGCTGACATTAGTATTCTGATTCATGTGGTAGATAATTGTTTTCCTGTTGTACACAAACAAACCAGCATCTAAGTTAGAAGCATTAATCTCATGGGCCAAGTCATTGTAGTCCATCTCAAAGAGAAGGATCAGTTCTTGGTGTTACTGCTGAAAAACATTGAGTTTATTAGTCTGAAAATATGAGAATGAGGCTCCAGATGATGGTAAATTTACAAGGTAATGAATTCTACAACTGAGGGTCCTTTGGTAGCACACTGTATAGACACTGGTATTTGTTGAATGTGGTTAGCTTTTCAATTAGTTTTACTTACTTTGAAACCAGACTCTTTTTCTGGATTCATGACTCTATAACTCAGTTCCTATACCTCACTTTTTTCATCTGCAAAATGGAATAATATTACTTATGTCCTGAGATTATTATAAGCATTAAGTCAGTTAATAATTGTGAATCACTTAATACAGTGCCTAGGACATAATAAGAATTATGTAAGCATCTGACATATTAAGTGCATAATAGATATAAAACTATGATAGCTATTGAAAAGAGGTTAAGAATTTATAGTGAAGAAACTGTAAGAAAGGCAGAGAGGAATAAAAAGATTCTGTATGTTGCTAAATTTTTGAACAGTTTTATTAAATGGGAATTTTGGGTTTATGTGGAGAACTGCAGTAGAGAGAAATATTTCCAGTTTTGAGCTTCATAATAAGCAAAGGGAAAATATTAAAGGTTTTAAAACAGCAACATTACAGTGATGACTTCTTTAAAAAAGTAAAATCTAGTACTAGTCATTGAGATTACAATACTATATGTTTTCCTTCCTTTTTCAACATTTTCTTTTCCTAAATTCATATTCATGAATGAAAATAATTTTTTTTATTGGTACATTGTAATCATACATCTTAATGAGGTACAAGTTGGTAGAAGCATACATGCACATTTAGCCCTTCCCCAATTCCCACCCCATTGTCTCCCCTCTGCCTCCTTCTCATGTTTGGCTTAGTAATTGAGGGTGTTTCCTTACCCACCCCATCACCTTAAGTTAGGTCACTTTTTTTGCTCATCTAAGGTTTCTCCTTCTTCTAGAGTCCCTCTTATGACCCACTTTCTCCCTAGCTTATGCATATTAGGGAGAGCATCTGATTTTTTTACTTTTTATGACTGACTAATCTCACTTAGCATAATGTTTTCCAATTCCATCCATTTCCCTGCAGATGACATGATTTTGTTCTTTATGGCTGAGTAAAATCCCATTGTATATATATATCCCATAGTTTTGTAATCCATTCATTTGTTGATGGATATAATTTTGAATTAGGAATCTGAAGATCAAGGTTATAGAGTTTGTTCTTCTATTTCTTCGTCTTAGTTTCCTCATCTGAAATGGATATAGGAATGCCAGGGCATAAAGCTGTGCTTGCCAACTGAGACAACCACAAAAGCTCTATTCAAATACCAACATGCCATTATAGAGCTATCGCCTCAAAATAAAACAAAAGAAAGCAGAAAAATACCAGTTTCAATAAATTTCCCCAGACATTTTGAACCAAAAATACCTACACAGATTTTACAAGCATCCTAGAAAATTGAAGATGTAGCATAAAATGTAAAAGACTGATTTAAATACTGATTAAATTTATTTAGGAAAAAGAAAAAAAAATAAAACGAAGCAAAGCAAAGCAAACACACTTCTCATACTTTCCAGAGAATATCCTACCATTGTCTAGTACCTACTATTGTTTTCAAAAAATTTATGTCTCTAACTTGACTTTCCTTTACAATATTGTGTTACTTGTTGAGAGTTTATTTAGTTTGACTTAAATATTATACTAAAGTGGTAATGCTTACGTGTGATTAGGAACTCAATGTTGAACAATACTGTCAAATTGTGGATAATCATAGTATAGCAGCCTCCACTACATATTCAGTGTCTGCTACAGGTCTCTGGCCCAGAGTTAGTACATTATCGATCATTTTCCAACAACTCTGCAAAGTTTTATTATTCCTATTCTAATAGATGAAGAGACTAAGGTCAAGGAGAACACCAGGAATTTTGAATCCCAGGTTGACTTACTCCAAACTACATAAATCAATAATAATAATAAAAAGAAACAAGATGTACTCAAGACAAGTAATATGCTAACAATAGACTAAATATCTGGGAAGCTGAGCAGGGAGGTGGCCTGGGGCTTAACTGCATCTTATTGATACTACATCAATTTATCATCTGCTTCTCAATTCTGGTAAATCCACTTCCAGTAAAGCAAACCTAGACACATGCTGGAATATCTCCAAGAATAACACTCATCGGTAAGATGCAGTGTGGATGAACATTAGTGCAGAGAAATGCATTAAACAATCAAATTTGTTAAATTTGAACATGAATTTTATATAAGTAGCAAAGTGAATATTCCACCACAAGGATTAATTCCTGTCAAGTGTGACTTTCTTCATCTGAAGCATTTATGTGGGCACAAAAGCCTTATCTGAGACTTAAGCTGTACAAAATATTTCTCTTTCTCTTTCCTTCTTTTATTTTAAGTTTGCTAATATAAAACAGATGAGTGGGTTCCTTCACATTTAAACAAATTAAAATTCACCTCTGGAGATGAAAACAAACATTAAAAATTTCAATATAAAATGGTTTCCAAGAAAAGTTAGAGTTCTGATAACACATGGTCTAAGTCAATGCATCCTCTTAGTGTAAACTATAAAATAATTATGGGACAGTGTTTAGTGAGTTAAGTCCTGTATCAGTTATGGACTCAGAAAATGGCTCAAATGTTTAAAAAAAGTCATAAGCCAGGCATGGTGGTGCATGCTTGTAATCCCAGTACTTGGGAGTCTGAGACTAGGGGATCTGGGTTCGTGGCCAGCCTCAGCTACTTAGTGAGGCCCTTCACACCTTAGTGAGACCCTGTTTCAAAATAAAAAATAAAAAATAGGACTGGGGATGTAGCTTGGAGGTAGAATGCCCCTGGGTTCCATCCCCAGTACTGCAAAAAAAAAAAAAAAAAAAAAAAAAAATCATAAGTATTAGACTATATTCCAATCTGAACTTGTCCAGATAGTCCGTTACTTTTTTAAAAGTATTTCACTCCTAGCCAGTCACTTGTTAATTTGGATTTGATTTATTCTCACAAAGAATGACGATTATCTCAATCACAAGCTATTATTTGTGAATTATTCCAACTTTCATTTTTCTAAAGTGAGATTAATGTAGATTTAAGGCATACTTTGTCTCTCATTAGCACATAAGCCATCCAGACCCTTCCAATTCTTAAAGTCTTGATATTATCTTAACTTCAATGATCCTAATTTGGCAACCTTAGAAGACATAAATTGCTACAGAAAATTAACTCTGTAAGTTTTAGCATTTTTGATGGCCTTTCCTTTCTTTCCCTCCTCTGCTAGGTCTTTAAGAGATGGCAGTGTATTTAATTTCTCTCTCTTTTATCTTAAAATTCTTCTCATCTCCTCTCTAAGCAAACAGATCCTTCTGGTAACATTATCATAATTATGCCCAGTGTTAATGAATAGTTTCAAGAAAAGCTGGTAATTGTACTTAAAACTTCAGAGTCCTTAAGGATATCTGCACTTGTTTTAGGCTCATGAAATCCAGGCTCTATGACTTTCAAAAAACCCAAGAATGCTACTAAGCAGGAACAGTTTACTTTATTTCACTGATTACCACCTGCCTTTCCATTATGACCCATAGGCAAAGAATGTTTAAGTAGGACAATCCATCTGCTTTCATGTCTCTCTTCTTTCAGTCTTCCAAAAGGGAACTATGAGCTCTTTTTAAGAGAACAGACATAAAATCACATCAGCAATTCAAACCAGAGTGTCTCTGGGCCACTTAAACTGTGGGACCCAGAATGAACATGGATTGGGCAAGACAAGCAGATTTGTGGCCAAGGTGGAGATGTATCTCATGTCCTGGAGCATTATTGCCTTTCTTCATTTTAAATGAGCATTTCAGCACTCACTGGAGCTAGATGACAGGGACTTGCCCTCTTGAGGAGCCAGCTAAAATACTTTACATTTGGGGGGCTTTTACAAAGACCTTAGGAGGAACAACAAGTTCTGAGAACATCCAAGAGAACCATGTGCAAGGACACTGCTGGCTTCTTTTCTGTTGCCACAGGCACACTATTCTAAGAGGCTCATTCAGGCAATACCTCTTGATACCAATCAATTTAGCCATTAAAAAGGAAGCCATAGGAAACTTTGGATGCTGTATGTAAAGCTGTCCTCAGATAGCTGTCCTCATCTGTGGTTCAAGTTGGATGCTGAAAAACTGGGGCTAGAGCTAGAGTCTGTGCATGGTGGATGGGTGGCTGTGGGCTTACCTTGCACAGGGGAGAAAAAGGAGACGCATTCATGCCATCCCGGTAGCTTCCACAAATCCCACATTGTAATATTTCCATGACCTCTGTTTTACTCTTGTGCTTAAAAAGTCATTCCTTAATGCTCTATGGTTCACTATTTAAAATAGTCAGGAGTTCATTCTAATTTACAGTGTCTTAAGTAAAACAAAATGGACCTTGTGTTTGTGGACACATGTGGTAGGAGCTGGTCCCAATAAGAGGAATTAATTCAGTACTGTTTCTTCAAAAAATATCTAGAGACAGCCATGCTTTTATTATCTCTTTAATATGTCTTCAAATAACTGGAAATGTTCTATTATGTACCTCTAGTGAGAATTTGTTCCTAATATTAATAGATTTGAATTGTTTTTCAATAACTATTAAACCATTTACTCCAGAAGATGAGTTTGAGCCAACTTTCCCCTACTCTACCACATACTTATAGACATTCTAGGAATAATGCATCCTCAATACATACAACCACCAGTGGAAAAGTATCTTGGAAACAAGAGGAGACAGAGGTTCCTAGCGCTTCAAGACTCTTAAAAGCACACATAAAAATGCCTCTTCCTTTTAAGCATTTGCTTGAAAGGTCCCCGAATCCCCCGCAGGACATCTGTTTGTTTTTCACTGCTTCTTCTGCGTGTGATATATCACGTGACTCAAACAGATTAGGGATAAGGAAGAGATTTATTTTTTTTTTCTGAATAGATAGATATACAAGCCAAACTATTGTGACAACCTGATAAATGGAGCTTTTGAGAGTGCTTTCTGCTATAATAATACAACAAACAACAAGATGGCGTGCTGCCAGGCCCCATCCTTCAGAGGCGAGTTGGCTGGGAACAGACACTGCCCAGGGTCACAGCAACTCTTTGCAACCTGCCAGAGGTTCCGACGCTGCCTAATGAGCCAAGAGAAGAGTCCGCCTTCAAGTTCACGAGGGGATCATGGAGGCATGGATAAAAAACCAGTGTCATAAAAGTGCTAGACTTAGAAGTGCTTCTTTGGTATAGATAAGATTTTTTGTGACCTCAGTTTTATATTTCAACACTTCTGTTCTATAAAAATTCTACCAAAGCATCCTGAATGCATTACCAACTTGAAGACCCTTACTTTTGTATAACAGAGAGAGTTACTAAAACTTAATGTGGAGACTGAATTTGATATACATGCACATTATGCAGGTTTGGGGAAAATACCCTAAGACAATATTCCCCATGGTTTTTTTTATCTCATTCCAACAAAAGTAATTAAAAAAGGGTCTTTGGACTTGCACAAATTTTTTTTGTGTGTGTGGGTCTGGGGACTGAACCCACAGTTTCAGGCATGCTAGGCAAATGCTTTGCCACTAAGCTATATCCCCAGTACTTTTTATTTTTAATTTTATTTTCAGACAAAGTCTAGCTAAGTTGCCCAGGCTGCCCTCAAACTTTCAATCTTCCTGTCTTGGCCTCCTGTGCAAGTAGGGTTATAGACATGCACCACCATGCCTGTCTTGAACTTTTACAGATTCTTGAGCAACAGTTAGGAGGCTGCAAAGCAGTTAAATTACAATTTCAACCCACATGGGAATCTTATAGACTGCATTTTGGAGTTTGTCCTATGAGTTTCAAATTGGTTTATTTGCTATTATGAGTGTTTGGTATGTTCTAAATTACAACCGGAAAAATCATTGCCAATTTTTTTTCCCACAAACAAGTATGATTTTCCCTATCTCTGCCTCTTCTTCAAAGAAAGACATGTTAAAACAAAGCATGGGCTGGGGTTATGAATATGAGTAGTACGCTCATGTAGTCAAAAAAAGGAAAAACCAAGAACTCTGACAGTATCAACCAAAATGATTCTGCTAGGCCTCTAACAAAGCCAGTAACTGCTCTGAGTACAGCTCTACCACAATGAAACAACGTACAATATCTATCAACATTTAATGAAACAATATACAATAAGCACTCCCACTGGGAAAATGAGCCCCCCAGCAGCACTTCCAGGTTAGCAAACTTTTGTATAATGCTTTCAGATTTACAGTCACTTCACACATTGATTGAACATCCAGTCTAAGCCAGTATCAAGCAAGGCATTGTGAAAGATACAAAAATGATGATGTCCCTTGAGTCTTATCAAAGTTATAGTGTAGTTGGCACAAATCCACATTAATCAGAGAGCACACAACAGCGTATCACTGAGTCAACAACAAATAGGCATGATGTAGAGAGAGAGGGAAATAACTTACAACAGAGATTCTTAGGTGAGATGTTCTATATGGGCCATAGGAGTCCTAAGAATGTGAATGGAAAAAGGAATATTCTAGAATCAGCCCACTTTCCCTGCACCTGCTTCCAAAAATACTTATAGTAGGTTTCTTGCCCTACATGCAGTTTAGTAAATTCTTCCAATATCAACTGGTTATGTGCAAGGCAGGAAGACAGAAAAGAAAGCAAGATAAAATCCATGATCACAGCACCAATATTCTAATGAGAAGAGAATCATAAAAATAATTATAATAGCCAGATTATGTAAAGGTGACTCAACAGTGCAAACAAAATGTCTTATAAACACAGCCCAGTGAGGCTGAGGGGACTGTAATTAACATTTAGTATGAGCAAGGAAGGGCATTGTAGATGGAGGGTTATCAGGATAGGAGGCACAGAGATTGCCAAGAGTTCTTCCCTCCTTCCTTCCTCCCTCCCTTCCTCCCTTCCTTCCTTCCTTTTATTTATTTTTGGTTCTGGGGATTAAACCTGGGGCATTCTACCTCAACTCTACCTCCAGCTCTGTTTTATTTATTTATTTTTATTTTGAAACGGGGTCCCACTAAGTTGCTGAGGCTGGTCTTGCAATCCTCCTGTCTCAACCCCCAAATATTGGGATTATAGGTGTGTGCTGCTACCATGCCTGGCACCACCATACCCTTTAAATTTATTATTATTATTATACTATTATTATTATTATTTTATGAAACAGGGGCTCGCTAAGTTATTGAAACTCTCACTTAGTTTCTAAGGCTGACCTCAAATCGGTGATCCTCCTGTCCCAGCCTCCTAAGTACTGGGATTACAGGCATGTGCCATTACACTTGGCTAGGTACCCAACATGTCAAAGGACTAAGACACAACTCTGTAGTCATCTGGGTCTCTCTGAATTTTTAGAAATCCTTAGTCTCTTGATTTGCTTTTCTCCCCTGTAATCTGTGTGTTTATTTCTGAGCTGCAGTGCCTAGCAAGGTGCCTGGCATACTTTTAGCACTCAATCAGCATTTCATGAGAACAGGAAGGAAGGGAGGAAGAAAACTATGGCTACAGGAAAAGGGAAGAAATACAACAGGAGGAAATGCTATCAAGATAGTTTCAGGCCATGAAAACCTTTCAGCCTTATATTTGTTCTCATTTTGAACCCTGATTAAAATCTTGCTAAAATAAGCTAGAGATGAAAAGTTTAAAACAAAACTAAATGGCTACCAAAGGGAAGAAACTTTTGGCTTCTTTCTAGGGACATGTTTATCTTCATGCATTTATTCTGCTGTTGTGTTTGTCCCTGAAATGCATTTGCTTCCTCTGAAAGATGACTGGAGCAGGAACCCGGCGACTGCTGCCTTTGGCTTGAGATAGCAGGAAGGACATGCACTTTCTAATACATACACACATGCCATAAGGTTTGCAAATGATCTTATATTTGCTCAGTAGCCAAAAGAGGCAAAGAATGAGAATAAAAACAAATGTTTTAGCAACATCAAGTCCAACTTTTCCATCTTCCCCATGAGGAAAATGTATATTATGAAACTCTAGGACTCTTAACAACCTCACCCGATACAACCCTAGAGTTGGGAATTTATGAATTATCTTGGCTGGAGACAAAAGTTCTCTAGTCCTTCTATGTCACCCAGATGTCCATTGCAAAATGGAGTTCTGGAAAATCACAACATTTTTCTTTAACACCATTTATATTAAGAGCAGCTTTTGTATTGCTTCCTATCTAGCGGCAAAACAGGCTTTGACTGCATATTTGGACAAGAAAGTGTCTCTTTTTCAGGCTCATACATTTCAGTTTTAGGGCACCTTCAACTCACTCAACAAACATTTATTGAATCCTATTCTGTTCCAGGCACTGCCCACTGGACTTCATAGATGAGCAAACTGAAACCCAGAGAAACTAAAATCTAGTCTAAGACTCAAAATCAGTAGTTTGATTAAATAAATAAATAAATAAATAAATAAATGGGATAATCTAAAAAGTAGAAACTCATGGTTAGGAGATCTGGCCCTCATGACATATGGCTTTCACCAAGAAAGGATCCTTTCCTGACTGGGAGCCCTATCGCCAGCCTAAAGCTAGGGCTCTACAGCTACTTGAGGTTAGTATTTGTAGTTATGGCTTATGCTCATGGTCATGCATAAATCTGACATTGCCTATAGCTATCACCTATAGTGTTCTATAGCTATTCTTTATCTCAAGTGAAGCATCCATCCCCCAATATATGTGATTCTGATATTCTTCTTTTCACTCATAATATCCAGCATGTCTCTTTGTGTCTGCTTCTCTCCCCCATCCTCTTTCTCTCTCAGATTAAAACTAAACAAAAACAATTAGATAACTCTTCTTTTCTGTTTTCTACAAATCAGGTCCAAAAGAAGAAATAATAGAATATAAGTAGCATTAGGAAGCCTTTTCTTTTTGGGTTAGATGGGGGCGGGGGCAGTGGGATGAATGCTTATTTAAAGGTGGAAAGTTAAACTCAACTAAATGGATAAGAAGTTTAAGGATTTTGAGTGGAGGTGAATCTCAGAGAGTTTGCATAAGCCACTCAAGAATTGCTGAGGTATTGACCTGCTCAATCACTAACAATCTGGAAATTTCAAGGATCATTTTTATAGGTTTTGTTAAAAATGGAATGAAAGATAAATCTCAGGAATCACTTATTGCATTTACCTTGTTGGGCAATGCTGACTTTGTCTAATACTGGACAACCATACACCAGAAAAGTTGTCCCTCTAGCTCAGAGCAAAACCTGAGGTAATCATCACTTTTATATCTTGACATTCAGGCACCCAGGCCATCCTTCCCTCATGGCAGACAGGGCCATTTCATAGACACATGAAGAATTTTAACATTAAAAAGTCTCTAGATCAGAAAATTCCTGCCTTTCTTCATTATCCTACTCTAAACTCCCAGGGATCTGGAGATGAGTCTCATCTCTTCACAATTATCCTATCAATAGAAGAGTACTTCTAACCCTGAATACACACTAAAACTTATTTAAAGAGCTCTTATAAAATTGCTGGTGGCAGGGCTCCACCCCTGGAGATTTTAATTGGCCTTTGGTGGGGCTCAGATACTTGTATTTTTTTAAAGCTTTCCAGATGATCCTAAAGGTCAGCTAAGGTTAAGAACTACCTCTTTAACAGGAGGAGGAATAAAATCCACATGAAAATGTCAATTGACACAGAGAAAGCATTTGGCAAAATTCAACACCTTCCATGATAAAAACTCTCAAAAAAAAAACTAGGAAGAGAAAGAAATTTCCTCAACAAAATAAAGACCATATGTGAAAAACCCACAGATAACAGCATACTGAATGGCTTTTGCTCTAAGATTGGAAATAAAGCAAGGATGTCCATTCTTGCCACTTTTGTTCAACATAGTACTACTGGAAATTCTGGCCAGGGCAATTATGCACAAAAAAAGAAATGAAAGACATCCAAATAAATAAGGTAAAATTATCTAATGGCATGATGTTACATTGTAGAAATGTAACAAAATACTGTTTGTGGCATCCCTCAAAATGCCACAAAATACTGTTAGAACCAATAAAAATTTCAATAAAATTACAAGAATGAAAGTCAATATAAAAATTAGTTGTGTTTCTATACAGTAACAATAAACAGAACAGGAAGTTATAATAGTATCAAAAATACATAAAAATGAACTTAAATAGATAAAAGACTTGCATCAAAAACTATAAAAACATTGGTAAAAGAAATAAAAGATGAAATTAATAAGCGGAAAAACATTCTGTGTCCATAGAGTGGAAGACTTGATACTGTTAAAATGTCTGTACTTTCTAAAGTGATCCATAGACCCAATGAAATTCTTCTAATGATCTCAATGGCAGCTTTTTTCTTTCACAGAAATAGAAAAAGGGATCATAAAATCCATATGGAATCACCAAGAACACTGAATAGTCAAAACAAACTTGAGAAAGAAGAACAAAGTTGAAGGCATTATACCTCTTGATTTCAAAATATTTTACAGAGGTACAGTAATTAAAACAGTATAATATTAGCATAAAAAATAAGAGAGGAGGGATAAACCAAGGAGGGGATAAGAGATTAGCCCCAAGATCTCTCTCTACTAAGTCTATGTCCAAATCTAGAATACTTTCTTAATTCTGTAAAAGCACAGTTGCTCCCATCAATCTTGCTTTTATGGTGTAAAGATTAGGTTATGATCCTTTTTTAGACATATTCAATATTTTATATTCTTCTTTCTCCCTTTGAAGTACATAATAAGAAAATGTATAAGTATTTTAATATTTCCTATACAGTTTAAAAGCAAATTATCAAACATTTGTGTGCTGTGTGTTAAACACTGTAAAGGCAAAAGAAGAGGGATATTTGTAACTTAACTGGGAAAATAATGAATCTCCCTAATTAATGTATAAAATGATGCTTCCAGAATAAAATAACATTAAATATAAAAGCACCAAACCCCTAATTCTACAGATGTAGAATTACAGATGTATTCTTTATAAATGTTTGGAGGAAACTTTCTTCTTAAAATATCTTGTAACTATAATTAATAGAAACTCAATGGTAAATTAATAATTAGGTAAATTCCCAAGGGCATAGTCTTGCCCTTGGGATTTCTATTCTTATTTATACCTAGTAACTCGCATAATTCATAGTAGCAATTCGACAAATATTTACTGAATGAATGAATTTAAGTTAAGGAGAAATCAAAAGTTTAGGACTATTGAACATGCCAAATAAGGAATTTTTAAATACATAGAAAAAAACTACCAAAACTAAGAGTTACAAATTCCCAATATGGCAAGTAAAGATTATGAACACCAAACACATTTCCAAACATCTTTTATTCCAAAAAACTGGTTTATGGGATAAACCAGACCATAAACTGGTTCCAAACATTCGGAGGCCTCAGTACATTCTCCTCCTGAAAGGAGAGCAGATCTTAGAATAACAGCCCCCTCCATCCTCCCCCACTCCCCACCAGATATATAGCCTGGAATAGTAGAAGTCCTGGTAACACATTTAGACTAGGCTTTGACCCAAAAAGTAAAAGGAAGGCAACCTCAAACTCTTAAACATATGTCTCAAAATGTGCAATCTCCTGTAACATAGTCAAAAGACGTCATATAAATGACACGAGTAGCCAGAGCTACGCTGAACTTGTATATGCTTCTTTTAAACAAAAACTCAAACATTTCCAAGGAAAATATGGCTGATAACATACAATGTTAGATGAAGGATAACAGATAAAACATTTTGGACTCATTGGGCTGAAAGGTTTAAAATCTTTTAAAACAAGTCCTATGAACCTTAACTGGATACTGTGACAGACACAAGATACCTTTGAAAGAAGAAAATTTTTGTGCTTAAGAAACCAAAACTTCTGAGGACCTTCCACACTTTTCCAAAGTGGTTGCATTAATTTGCAACCCCACCAACAGTGTATCAGGATTTCCTAGTTTTCTACATCCTTGTCAGCATTTGTTATTGTTTGTTTTTAATGATTGCCATTCTAATTGGAGTTAAGTGAAATCTCAGGGTAGTTTTGATTTGTATCTCTTTGATTGCTAATTATATTGAACATTTTTCATACATATATTGGCCATTTGTATTTCTTCTTTTGTGAATTGTCTATTTAGTTCACTTGCCCATTTTTTGATTGGGTTATTTGTTTTTTTGGTGGTAAGTTTGAGTTCTCTGCATATTCTAGATATTAATCCTTTATCAGAAGAGTAGCTGGCAAAAATGGGAATGAACCTACCATATGATCCAGCTATATTACTATCCAAAAGAACTGAAACCAAACTACCATAGTAAAACATGCATATCTATGTTTATAGCTGCATAATTCACAATTGCCAAAGTATGGAACCAGCAGAGATATCCATCAACAGATAAATGGATTACAAAACTATGGGATATATATGCAATGGAATTCTACTCAGCCATAAAGAAGAACAAAATTATGTCATTTATAGGGAAATTGGAGATTGGAAATTGGAATTGGAGAATATTATTCTAAGTGAGATTAGTCAGTCACAAAAAGTGAAAGGTCGGATGTTCTCCCTCATATGCGGAAGCTAGGGAGAAATTGGGACACAGGAGGGACTCTAGAGAGAGGAGGAGAAACCTTACTAGAGTGAAGGAGGGGACCTAACCGAGGGAGATGGGAGGGGAGAGGAAGACTTAAAGAGGGAAACACCTCAATGGACATGATGTACATACACAAACTTATCAAAGCCAATCACTGTGCTTAGCACGGGAAGGAGGAGAAGAGGAGGGAATGTGTGGGAACTGGGGAAGGGCTTAATGAGGACTGTGTGCATGTATGCCTCTATCACTCTAAACTTCAATAAAACGTATGATTACAATGCACCAATAAAAAAAAAAAAGGAAAAAAAGCCAAAATTTATCACTGAAATTTTTCTTTGGGTAATTAATATTATATGGCATAGAAATTAGTTACTAAATCCTGAGAGCAAATCTGTTTTTCTAATTAAAGAATAATAGAAGTTAGCTTACTTTCCCTGGCACAATTATTATGAAATGAGAAGCTTAGGATGATCTTCCCCATTTCTGTGGACTAAAACTCCTTGGAGCTATTTATTTTAGTTGTTCCTTGTTTACACTGACACCATTCTGGCAGCCACATCTCTTGGAAACAATTCCATAATCTTACTGCTTTTAGGCACTCTCCTCATTGTGATGATTTTTATCTCTTGTTCATTGGATAATTTTATTCAACTCAAAGTTTCAATTCAAAATGTATTAGCATTTTTAACAATACTGTAATTCTTTGTAATAAGACTTTTTTTTTTCTTTTTGGATATATATGAAGCAGACAAGCCCACCATTTAATCAGTTAGGATGTAGTGAAATATTCATACTCTTAATGTGTTAGTCTATAGTATTAGTCTATTCATCGATAATCTATCAACTAGATCCGTTTGGCATTGCAGAAAGTTAAAAACATTCTAAAAGATGTCTAAATCTTTTTTAGTCACCAGTGCAAAGGTCAACATTGTCCTTAGCACACTGCTCTCTGACTAACTGCCACCTCAATAGAGCTGTAGTTTCCCTCTTGACCTTGGTTTTGGCATCTACCTAATACAGTGGTACAGATGATGTTACAGTATTAAGTGCATCTGGAACTCTTTATGGATAAAGCAAAATTCACTGGCTAAAGACAAATCTAGAGTTCTCAGGGATAGTTTTTGTTTGTTTGTTTGTTGTTTTGTTTTGTTTTTTTGCAGTACTGGGGATTCAACTCAGGAACTCAGGGGCATTCTACCTCTGAGCTATACCCCCAGCCCTATTTCTTATTCTTTATTTTGAAACCAGGTCTCACTAAGTTGCGGAATGCCTCACTAGGTAGCTGAGGCTGGCCGTGAACCCGGATCCTCCGGTCTCAGCCTCCCGAATGCTGGGATTACAAGTGTGCGCCACCACGCCCGGCTTGGGATAGTTTTTTTTTTAAGTGTCAAATTTAAAAGAAGAAGCTACACAAAGGAGTTCTATTCATTAGTATTCATCTAATACTATTTTGGAGTAGTTAGTAGGAACTGTGAAGAACTAGAAAGAAGCAGCTTCTCAAGGTAGTTGGTCCACTGTTTAATTCACTTGAAATAAAGGACCATCAAGTACAAGTAGGTATGGTTTCTTTTATAATTAACACAAAGCAAAAGCATATTATATTTTACTTTGTGATACAAGATTATCAGTAACTGTATTATCTGAGTTACTTAATGAAACTGAATATAATCTTCCAGAAATCAGTACAGGAGGTAGAAGGGGTTTATATAGTGACTTACTTTGTTGCTCGAACCAGGGTGGCAAGTAAAGGCAATTATCAATGCTCCAATATCATAAGTTGGGGAAATCAAGCATTTCCTACTTTCTGCAAGCCTCAGAAAAGGGATGGGGGAGAAGATAATGAAAGGATTCTGTGCAGTCTTGCTGGGCCAGGGCTTTTTTCCTAGCACCAAGCACTGCTAGATGGAAATGAAGGCATCTATATCTAATTCTTGTTTATATTTTCACCCTGCTTTGCCTCTACTGATCCTCCCTCCCCTTCTCCAATCTTCAAAAGATCACTTGGAGAGAATATTCTCTAATACATTGAAGGTTAAAAGAGCCTCCTCGCAAGTTCCCAATTCATCAGAGAATATAACCCCAGAAGTTGAGGAGTTATCATCCACTCTGTAAAATCTGGGCAATCTAGCTCCCTTTACAGTTCTATCATATCAGGAATAAAATAATTATTAGTTGATATGTCAATTTCACATCTGATTGACAGGTTATATGCTCAGGGCTGGAAAATTGCCCTGGCAGGTTAGGTCACTAGGTGGATGGGATTTATTTGGACTGAATTCAAATGTTTACAATTAGACACATTCCAGTTACCTGCTGGGCCCCTATGGATAAATATAGTCAACCTTTGATTGCTTCCCCAAGTGTAAGGTAAATGAATTGAATTCAGATGCCTAAACCTGGAATGGGGGAAGAGGACTCATTCATTTTATTAGTCCATTAACAATGAATAAGAAAGCTAAAGAAAATCATTCACGGTAGATTGCAACCATCATCCCAATTTTTTACCTTCCCTATATTTCATGCTTTTCCATGTTACATGTTTGCTCTCCCACTCTGACTCTTAGCTTGGTAGGTGGCTTAATTTGTTCCGATGGGAGACCAGCAAACAGGACACAGAGGCTTGAAATAGGTGTTGGGGCTATTCTCTTTTGCACTTCTGCTATCACAAGCAGAACTGGCCTAGTTTAGCTGGCTGTAGGATGAGGGACAAATGCAGCAGAACCCAGTTGCCTAAGTTGGTCCAGATGAAGCAAGCCTGGAACAGACAACAGCCAATCAACTCCACAAATGTGATTGAACCCATTCAGGGTCATAAACCTCCCAGTCAAGCAAGAATCCATTATCTGATATCTTAGTGATGTGTGATGTGTGCCTGATTGTGGCACTAGATAAATGGGTATACCAATGAGAGCTTCCATTAGAGCTAAGGGTCCAAGGATAGTAAAAAAAAAAAAAAAAAAAAAAAAAAAGTGTGTGTATATATATATATATATATATATATATATATATATATATATATATATATATATATATATATATATATATATATAGTCTAGCTGATAGTGGAGTAGATGGTACTAGTTGTTGAGTAGAAAACTTTTTGTATGTGGTACTAGGGATAGAACCCTGAGGAATTCTACCTCTGACCTACACCCCCAGCCCTATTTTATTTATTATTTTTAAACAGGGCCTCCCTAAGTTGCTAAAGCTATCCTTGAACCTGCTATTCTCCTGTCTCAGCCTCCCAGGTACTGGGATTACAGTTGTATACCACCACATCTGGCTTAGAAAACTTTTAATATCAAATTGATTTTAAATCCTAAAACTGAAACAGACCTCAGAACATATCTGCTTCTAAATCACAAGATTCGAATATGCTCTAAATCCAGATGGCCTGAGGTTAGACAGATTCAAAGCCATATTTAGGCAACAATTTAATTATAATTAGGTCTAATGAAATAATATTTGAACATATTTCACTAGTATTATAATTTGTTTCATAAGTATACTTATGTATTATTTCTTACTGCTTAGAGTTATTTACTTAATGAAAATTTAAAAAATAAAAGAATTTAACTTTGATAAAACCTTAGTTTTTTTTTTAAATATAAGGTTGTAACCTCAGGAATTGCTGTTCTAGTGAAAGAAGTTCTTGATTGCAAGAAAATTACCAAGAAAACAAATAGCTTCTTAAGTGCCTGACAGCTTAAAAGATGATGAAGATTATTGCACTTCCTTCTAAGATCCTGAGCAGATACATTCAGACTAAATAGAGAAAAGAATAGAACCCAGCCAAAGTGAATACTTGATTATATTTAGGCACCAAAGGAGATTTGCTCCCCATATTCATTCCACATAAAGAAGAGAAAATGCAGAGGTTAAAATCCTATTTATAAAACTTGTGAAGTGATATGGAATGGCAGAATGAGCAAGCCAAGAAGACAAACAAACGTTTGGGAATTTCTGGTTCCAAACATAATAATGTCATGGTAAAGAAAACTGAATTTTGATTGTGGAGGGCCTCTCTTGGGTGAGTGGGCCTGACCAGCATCTACAGAGGTACGGAGAGCCCCTGCCAGAGTGAGATCTCAGAAATAGCACTTTGGGGCTTTTAGAAAATCATATAATATATATATATATATATATATATGTATATGATATATATGTTATATATATCACAGCCCAGTCCCCCACAAATGTACATTGCATACACGTGTGAGTTTGTATATGTAAATGCATGGCTCATTTTTTTGTGTGTTTTTGTTTTTTGGGGGTTTTTTTGGTACTGGGGATTGAACTCAGGGGCATTCTACCTCCGAGCTATACCCCCACCCCCAGCCCTATTTTTTATTCTTTATTTTGAAACCGGGTCTCACTAAGTTGCGGAATGCCTCACTAGGTAGCTGAGGCTGGCCTCGAACCCAGATCCTCCGGTCTCAGCCTCCCGAATGCTGGGATTACAAGCGTGCGCCACCATGCCTGGCTTTGCATGGCTCATTTTGAAAAACATAACATACGTTAGCTTTTGGAATTATAGCAGACACTATCCAAACTGTTTAAAGATAACTTATTTAATGGATAACTCATCAAGTGCTTTCTAAATTTAAGTGTATACTTTACATAACAAGTAAATTATTCTAAAAATCAGCATCGCAGCATCTCTGAATGTTCAATGGCATCACATACTTATATGGCATTGTTACAAGGGCATTTATTTTGTCACTGTAGATGCTTAAATTGCCGTGGAAATACAGGTATTCTAGAACTGATACATCTCCAGAGACAATAACTCAGTTTTAGTCTTGCTCCTTTTAAAAGCTGTAGCTGGGAGATTTAAGTCATTAAGGCACAACGAGCTAATGAAGTTCTATCACGGGATGCTGTTCCCAGAAAGCCCGCTACAGTCACAGATTGAATGGCTGAGCCAATGTATCTGTCGTTTGTCTAAAGAAGATCAGAACCAGCACAGTTCAACCTCAGCCTTATCTCACAACATAAACCCTACTGAAGAATGGTGTCAAAATATATGATAAGGCACATGTAAATAGTCTTTTCATGATTAAAAATATGTACATTTCATTTCTACTGAGATTGTGCCAGAGTTTAATAGTGGTGACAAGTTGTGATTTGCTGAAGAATGACAAGAATTTTTTGAATATAAAAAATCCATGTGGATAATGTATTTGGTCTACATTAAGCAACAGCTTCCTAGAAGTAAAAACATACATCAACATTTCTTTATATTTGTGCTAAATTTGGAAATGCCATCTATTTGGCAGCTCTTTTCTTTTTCAAATTTCTAAAGAACAGGTGGTCTGCCCCTCTCCCAACATTTTCTTACTTCTTATGAAGTCTACTGAGTATAAGTTTACTAAGTATATTTTTTTCAATATTTATAAGTCAAATAAAGGCATATCTTCTATATGTTTAAAATTTAAGAATTTATATTCTATTTATCCAATGCATTAGAATGTATTGCAAATACATTATAAATAGAGGACAGCTAATATTGTCTGTGATATCTGAATAAAATCCTAATATCTGAAGCCTTCATTTACTAGGTGGCAAAATTGGTATTTTAAAATTTTACATAGCAAGCTGGACGTGGTGGTGCATGCTTGTAATCCCAGTACATGGGGGGCTGAGACAGGAGGATCACAGGTTTGCAGTCAGACTTAGACACTTAGTGAGGACCTCCGCAACTTAGTGTGACCCTGTTTCATAATAAAGAATAAAAAATATGGCAGAATGTCCCTGGGTTCAATCCCTAGTACAAAAAAAAAATTTACATAGCATCAATATTTAATTATTTGCTGAATGACAAATTTACTTGTGATAGTCCTTAAATTACTTTTTTGGTTCTCTCACTCAGTAAAAGATTCTAACACAATGTAACAGGCAGATCACTGAGACAACATGAAAATTCCCATGCATTTCTTACTAGTTTTGTGAGACACATGTTTTGGCTCATTCCTACAGAATCTACAAGGATGCTAATTTGAGAAAACTACATAGCAGGAATATTCCAAATCTGAACCTTTGGTTTTACTGATATGTGATTATTATCAGTTATATTATCATCATTTAGCATCATATATTACAGATTAGAAAGTTTCTTATGCTCAAGATTATAAAAACAGGTCAATCATAAGGAGGAAAGGTCTAGTCTCTCTATATCAGCCCAAGGGTCTGGTTGATATGAAGCTGGTGTCAAAAGAAAGCAAAAAGCCAGGTGGGGTGGCACACTCTTGTAATCCTAGTACTTGGGAGGCTGAGACAGGAGGATCACAGGTTCGTGGCCAGCCCCAGCTACTTAGTGAGGCTCTCTGCAACTTAGTGAGACCTTGTTTCAAAATAAAGAATAAAAAATAGGACTGGGGGTGGAGCTCAGAGGTAGAATGCCCCTGGGTTCAATCCCCAGTACTGCAAAAAAGAAAACAAAAACAAAAACAAAAAAAGCAAAAATACTTGCCAATAGAAGCAATCCACCAAAACTATCTTGAACACAGACCCCAATACCAGAATAGCCAAATACCAGAATTGATCTGGTATCCTGTGAGATATGCCCTTTGGCCATGTTTCTTGTGTACATTTCCAATGAGACTTATTTGGAAACGAAATGACCTCTAGGTCCCAATAGATTCAGGAAAGAACCATCCATTAAGCTCCTAATCTGTTAAGACCTTGTGCAGAGAAACAGAAGACTCAGATTATGATTTCAAGAAGTTCATACTGTTAAAGTAAATTGACATTTCCCTGAATTTGCATCTTACTATTTCTGCTATTTGCTTATAGCTTAGGAGAATCCACAGATAATTTTTTCTCTTCTTCTGTTTCATATTTTATAATGAATGATGATTCTAATCTTGTGCCTTTAACACTTTAACTGTCAAAATATTTCATTAAAAATACTATCATGGCTCTTTACATTTTATAGCATGGAGACAAATCTAGTTATAGACCACACAGCTCAAGACATGGTTTTGAATTGTTATTATTATTATTGTTGTTGTTATTATTAAAACCCTTTCCATTCTAAGGCCTCAGGCCTTTTCCTTTCTGTGTAGAACCTCTGCCGCCTCCATTTCTCTCTTCCTCATTCCTCTCACTATTCATGCCACCATTTCCACTAACGTTTCTGTTCTTCCAAATCTTCTTATATTAAAAAGTCATTATTTGTTGTATGAATGACTTCTGGCTATTGGAGCATCTACAAAATCAGTCTCATTCATTTGTAAAATACTTGGTAATATGGGAAATACAACATAAATTCAATTTTCTCTGAATGCTAATAATGTTGCTATTTTTGTCACTCTAGTTATTAAAATAATGCAAAAAATGCAACATATTATGGAGCTAATGATTCTAGAACCATTTTAAATAATAAGTTCTCCTTTCAGTTCTAACATGAAAACCATAAAATTTACTTGGTAAATTAGATAAAACTCAATATTGCTTAACACATAAGAGCATATACATACCTAGCTAGAGACGGGCATAAGATAAAGCCTGGAATTTAACTATTTGTACCTTCCTTTCCTTCATCTAGATGTGTGAGCAACAAAATGCTCTGCATAACCCCAACCACAAAAGCAACTCAACCGGCTGCCTGGGCATCTCCCGCGGCCCCAGGCGTGAAGGACTTACTTGCTGCTCAGGCAGCGTCTCAGAGAGTAGGAGGCCCCTCCGCCGCAGGTGCGTGAGCACTCGCTCCACGGGCCCCAGGCGTCCCACAGGCCTTCCCGGTCCTCCTCGGAGCGCGCTGCCCTGGAGCTCTGCCAGAAACGAGAGGATGGTCAGCATCGTGTCCTCATGGAACCCCGAAACACACATCCTGAAATGTGGGTGCTACACGGCTTTACATAACGGCCTCGCTGGAAACGAAAACCTGCATGGAATTCTTTCTCATTTAATAACGTGTATGTGTTTAGGATCCAGCGACAGTGGATCTGGGCAATGACTGAAGGGGGCAAGAGACTGCAAATAGAGCCAATGGGAAAGAAAGCCAGAAATAGGACTTCGGGCTACAGGAAGGCTGACTGCATTGAAGTCACGATGCTTCCTCGGGTTCATCAATCTCCTCTTCTTGTCTTTGTGGAAAGAAGCTGCCCTTGGAGGTCTCTCTGCTCTGAGAAGCTTGACATGTACATACCAGCACTGCTTTCTAGAATCTAGCCATATGTGAGACAATTGACATCTTTTTATGAAGGAATTCCATTCTCAGTTTTCACATTTGCTAATGGAAATAACTGTATGAAGTTTTTTTTAGAAATGCAGAGAAGGTCGGGCGTGGTGGCACATGCTTGTAATCCCAGCATTTGAGAGGCTGAGGATCGCCCAGCCTCAGTTACCTAGTGAGGCACTCCGCAACTTAGTGAGACCTGGTTTCAAAATAAAGAAGAAAAAATAGGGCTGGGGGTATAACTCGGAGGAAGAACGCCCCAAGTTCCATCCCCAGTACCACAAAAAAAAAAAAAAAAAGAAGAAGAAAGAAAGAAAGAAATGACATGACGGCCTCTTAAACAGATTTGCTTGTTGTGCACAGGCTTCTAGGAAAATGTGCATCGGCTGCAAGGATGATTGTGGTCCTATACAGGTCTCAGTGTTGCATTTAACAATTCTCAGAGATGAGAGAAAGATAACATTTGTGCTACGTTAATAGAACAAGCTCTAGAGTCAGAAACTATCTGAGTGTGGGTATGGATTCTATGCTTTATTATGTGTCCTTGAACCAAGTAAGCTGCCAACCCCCATGCTTTAGTTTTCCTTTCTATAAAATGAAGACAGTATTATAAGCATACACACACACACACACACACACACACACACACACACACACACACACCATACCCTATGGAGGAGGTTACCCAAATGATCTTAGTGCCTGAGTAAGGTACTATTTTCTTTTTTTTTAAATTTTGCAGTAATGAGATCCTTTAAAAATCAATTGCTATCAGGCTCAGTTGTTCAACTGACTTCTCCTTGGAAATTTTAAGACCTGTACAAATTGAGTCAGAAACCTGGTCTCCGGGTCTTATATAATGATGCATGTATTATTTAGATTCCTAAATTATTTGAAAGGGGCGGTAGGAGCAGGGACTGTGGAGCTACTCAGCGTGGGGGAAGGGGTTGCCAGCTCCAGAGCTTTCTAGCTGCATAACTAGGACATCCACAGAAACCTCTTTATGCTTGCTCTCTTATCATAAAATGGAATAATAAAGATAACTATCATACCAAATCATTATGAGGATTAAAATAGTTAATATATAAAAAGCATGTAAGGTGGAAACAACCCAAATATTCATGGTAGATGAATATGTAAACAAAATGTAATCTACACATACAGTAGAATATTACTTAGCTTTAAAAAGGAAGGAAATTATCTGAGTGTGGTGGCACATGCCTGTAATCCCAATACTTGGGAGGCTGAGAAAGAAAGATCACAGATTCGCAGCCAGCCTCAGCAACTTAGTGAGCCCCTGTTTCAAAATAAAAAAGTTTAAAAACAAAAAGAGCTGGTAAGGCTGGGTATATAACTCAGAGGTAAAATGCCCCTGGCTTCAATCCCCAGTAACACAATAAATAAATAAATAAATAAATAAATAAATAAATAAATAAATAAATAAATAAATAAATGAAATTCTAACCCATGCTATAGCATGGATGAAGCTTAAAGGCATTATGCTCAGTGAAATAGCCAGATTCAAGTGGGCCCAGATTGTATAACTCCACTCCTGTGAGGCACTTAGAGGGGCCAAACTCATAGACACAAAGGATAGAATGGTGGTGCCAGGGGGAAGGAGGAAGGGGTCTGAAGAGCTAGTGTTTAATGGGTAGAGAGTTTCAGTTTAGGAAGATAAAAAAGGTCTGGAGATGGATGGTGGTGCTGGCTGTATACCAATGTAAATATTCTTAATGCCACTAAACTGTACTTTTAAAAATGGGTAAAATGGTAAGTTTTGTTAGCTACATTTTACTACAAAAAATATATATACACCTACATTTAAAAAAGCACTTTGGGCATAGATAATATACCTTGTATACACATTTGTTGCTACTTTTATTATTCAACATCATTTATAGGCACACATGTGCTCTGGAAGGTTACAGGAAGTACCCTGGCAAGGCGCATGGCGTGGCTGGTGCTGAGTCACTGCACCCTTCAGGCGCCATCTCCCTGCAATCCCTGACCTTCCCACTGTGGTACCGTGTAGCCACCTGCCGTGCCACATCTGCCTGCTGAGTGATCTGCCAGCAGTTTCAGGTTCCTATAAAACATGGCGTGGCATAGGTGACAGAAACCCCTTGGTAATCCCAAAGTCTGTTTTTTCTAAAGGAAGTATTTATTGAGCTCCAAAGCCTGGTTTTTAGGATTAATAAACTCAATGTCTAATCACTACAATATGTGGTACCCTGGTTTAAGAGGTTAATTAAATAATTAGAGAAGGACCTTATGCTATTCAAGTACATGTACTCAAATCTCTTCTCCAGATGCCCATTAAATTCATTCACCAGATCTGCAAAAGTTCATTGTGCATCTTCTGACACCCTTTGTGTTTGCTCCGTGTGATTGGAAGATGGAGCTGTTGAGAGAGGTGCACTATTTTCCTGATGACATTATTATTTGTGTGGAAAACGTACATTTGTATGATGCAATTTTCCTCATTTTATCCAAATTCAATCACTGAAGTGAAACCAATATCACAAAAGCTAGTTTGTGCAATAATTGAAGGAGATGTGTGATTACAAACTGTGATTCTAGCCAATTACTACAACAATTCTTTTAGAAGTTCTATATTCAGCATTCACACATAAAGGGTATTTCCATGTGAGATAAAAACACCAGAATTCCATGTCCTTGGGGAAGTTCTCAACCAGTTGTTCTCTGGGTAAGATATTTAAAAAATAATATGTGATTGTCATTTTGCTTTTATAAAAACAAATTATTCCAAACTGTGCTAAAGTTGCTTGATATTTCTCACATGCCTTATTTAAAGAGGCAGTAAAAGGCTATAAGGTGACATTTCACTGACTAAATATCTTACTTTGTCCCAAGTTAAAAGTTTCGGCACAACTAGACAGAGTAAGTGCCCAAATTTCTTTAAAAGAGATCTCACACTAACCTAGAATGAGGCATGGGTCTATTTCTCAAAGTGGAACAAATTCCAAGTTTTCTTTTAGCAAGTAGAATAAACACAATTCATTTAAACAGAATTCATGCCTAATGTTAGAAAAAGTGATTTCCCTTCTCTTTAACTGTGCCAGATTTTTACATCTACAACCAGAAAGGACATTTTAGCAATGCTTTCAGATCATTTAAAATCTAGAAGTATTTGCTTATTGCAGTCTTTAAAACAATCTTCATATAAACAACTTTTGTGTCTGGCTCAGGTAGAACTCATGTTTATTTCTCTCTTACTTTTAAATGTGCAGTCCTTTTGACTTTATAGCAGCACTCTTTTTTCTTTATGGTGCTGGGGATGGAACCCAGGGGTATTCTACCTCTAAGCTACATCCCCAGCCGGATTTTTATTCTTTTATTTTGAAGCAGAGTCTCAGTGTGTTGCAGAGGGCCTCACTAATTTGCTGAGGCTGGCCACAAACCTGCAATCCTCCTGTGTCAGCCTCCCAGGTACAGTCATGTGCCACCATACCTGGCTAAAGAAGCACATTTTAGAAGTGTGAGCTTAAATTGCATCTAGAGTGGGAAATTGAGGCTTGTGAAAAATGAGGACTAGATAACAGAGGACCTAAAAGCAATATTTATTTTTTTCTGAAGCCAAAATTCTAAGCTTTTGTATATAACCAAGCGAATATTTTTCAACTTGATTTCTATCATATAATTGTAATATTTTAATTTCAATGTTTCAAAAAGATCATGGATGTTATTAAACACAGTGATCAAGAGAATATTCCTAACCATAGAGATGGAAATGTCAGCAGCAATGTAAGTTGACATGATGATTTTCATTAATATCAAGGACAGAGAACTAAAGACCAACCAGTAAATTCTTTATGAAAGCTAATGTTTTACCAGTGGGAGATTTATCATAAAAAAATCCAAAGCATATCTGATATTAAACTCATTTAGAAAAACTCTAGCCATTTCTAGATAATTGGTGCCACTTTTTTTTTTTTTTTTTTTGTGGTAGTGGAGATTAAACCCAGGGGCATTCTACCTCTGAGCTACGCCTCCAGTCCCATTTTTTATTCTTTAGTTTGAAATAGGGTCTCACTAAGCTGCAGAGAGCCTCACTAAATAGCTGAGGCTGGCCACGAACCGGATCCTCTAGTCTCAGCCTCCCAAGTACTGGTATCACAAGCGTGCGCCCCTACGCCCGGCTTGGTGTCACATATTGACGTTTAAACGCAGTGTTTGATGAAGACTCAAATCAACTGCTTCCTTGTTGGGAAACCCAGAAACCAACTTCCAACACCACTGATCCATTGTTCCAGGCCAGTCCAAAGGCTCAGAACATCAATAAATGCCATCTACACGGAATATAGATTGCAGTTGCAGATGATTATATACCTCCTATGAACATCAGAAGAGCTTTTCTCCATCCATCAACCTCAGAATGGGGTTATTTTCTCACCATTACTGACTTATCTAAACATGGTTTTCACCTGATAGTTTTGTGGTTGATTCTAGAACCAATTTCACTGACTAAGTCTCAGGTGAACAGCTCCAAGACTGACAGCTACAAGCAGTTACATGCCCTAAGCAATCACATGAAGTCATATTTTCCCTGCCTTTCATTGTCCAATAGACACTTAACCTTAGAATGACCCCCTATGTACCGCTTTATCCCCAAACCTCTTTCATTGGAACCTGGATAGGTTATCAAAGACTTCTGGTATTGGAGGATGAAGCACAAATTAGTAATAAAAGTCTCTAGAGTTATATTCGCTCAGAGGTACACGTATACAGAGTACTCAGAGAATAGTTTTTCCAAATGTTGTACCAAGAGGTCAAGCCCTACAGAACTAAATGAAAATGAAAGTAGGTGCTGAGGAAATGGTTGATAGGTGTTTGTAAAATTGAAGTCATATAACAGATGAAGTTCTATTATAAGCAAAGTGTTTTTCAGACATCAACAGATCCTCAAAAAGTAACAAAATGGGTTACAGGATGTAGCAAAGAGCGGTGCTTACAGTTGTAAGATCAGCAAGAAGGTACTGAGCCTCTGGTTTTCCTCTTCACCCAGACAGACAACATTTAGCTCAAGCCATCTGAAGCAGTGCATGTGGCTGTACAGAATGGATGTCACACACTTCTAAATTAAAAAGAGGGGCAACTCTGCCAATGATGAGAGAACCACTTTTCCTGTGGTGTGCCCATGCAGAGTGGAGAAATCTTTGCACAGAAACATCCTGTCCATGTATGTATGCAGCATTGGAAATGAATCTACAGATTCCATTTTTAGCTCTCCTACATACATCAGGTCTCTATAAATCTTATCTAATCCTTGGCTTCTTGAGCAACTTGGAATACTGGTTCTGCTGCCAACTGTACGTGGTAGGAATTGTGATTCCTTGCTCCTGAAAGCTTACAGACATTAAGCAGTAACTGGGCTCTTGTAAAAGTCCATTAGCTTTTTGATGTGCTTTCTTAAAGGGCATGGTGTACGGATTCTGAGGCATGCGCCTTCCCAGATGATATTTGCTGCTAGTTTTGCTTACGAAATTCAGATCATCTGGTTCTTATCACAGCTGCACTGTTGGGGGATATGATGAACTGCCAGTGACACAGTGCATGGGCTTTCAGAGGGCACTGCACGAAGCCTGTCCCTTGCTACTGAAGAGAGAAGTCAATTCTGTAACAGGGTGTAAAAGCTATCCAGGCCAAGGAGACTTTTGGGGAACCTGTCTTCTTTGTTTTTCACTATGCCTGTGCATACATTCAAGCACCCCCTTTCACGTTTCTGTATGGGGACCTAATTGCTCCTAAGTCTCAAGGGTTAGTTGCGGTGAGGAGAAAGGTTGGGGTTTACTAAGTAGCTATATGCCAGGATTTACACAAATTACTGTATTTAATCCTCACAATGAGCATTCTGACTGCAGGCAGAATGCTTTTTCCTGTTTTACTAATAAGAAAACTGAGGCTCAGAGATGTGGGAGAATTTGCAACATGGCACAGGAGAAAGAACACAAGCTCAGGAGTCAGGCAGATTTGCTAGTCATAAAAAAGAAACTTGATTTCAAGGCTTGTTGCCCAATCTCTTTGAGCCACAGTTTCTTTCTCTGCAAAATGTGAACATGGATACTTCTCTCACCTGGGAGACTGAAGATTATCTAGCAAACATGTAAGGTGCCTGGTATAGTTCCAGTCTTCATGCCACAAATACACATGCACAGCCCCAAGTCCCACAGCCTGGTGGAGCCAGGTTTTATATCTACATTTAACCATCTTTTTTGCTGCCTAGCTTCAAATTTGGACTTTCCTTTCCCTTTTGAAGAGCATTTATCAGCAAATAAATTCATTGTAAAATAATGAAAATGAATTCTTTTGTATTAGACAACATTATTTTGTCCTTAGCATTCTTCCCGAATCTGGGAATAACATCTTGGAGACGGAATTAAGACAGCTCCATTACTTTTTAGGAAACAAAAACCTGACTTTACTCAATGTCGAATGCTTCAGTAAGATTTTCATTTCAGAGCTATGGTAACTTGATTTTTCTTGTCTTCTATCCAAGGACAAGGCTGGATTACAGTTCATCTAGCTGAGAAACCTCTGGGCATTTTGGAAAGCTCTACCAGAACACAATTTCACAGCCAGTTAAATTAAAATCAGTAATTGCTGATATGAACGAAGATTAGCATTCAGGAAATTTGCCACTGACCACTAAGTATTTTGGATTAGCTTATCTCAAGGGAAGGCATAGATTAAAATATTCTATCACTGTCAGTTTCTATTACTTTAAAAGCATGAACTTAATAAGTAGAAACACTCTGCTTTGTCTTAATTCTGATAGAATATTGATATAAGAAGTATTATGCACTTTTCTTCCGATAGATATTTTTAAGCTCTACTTTTGGATATATATGTACAGATATATATGGTCTGGAGATTTTTACTAGACATGGCCTGTGGTCTGGCTTTCTTTTTCCATTGTAATATTTGCTTTAATAATAACAGTAACCACTGCCTTGCTACTGAATCTCAGTACTGCTCAAGGATGAGTAGAAGGCTGAAGTTAGAAATTGACTTCACAAACTGGGCGTGGTGGCACACGCTTGTAATCCCAGCATTTGGGAGGCTGAGACTGGAGGATCCGGGTTCACAGCCAGCCTCAGCTACCTAGGGAGGCACTCTGCAACTTGGTGAGACCCTGTTTCAAAATAAAGAATAAAAAATAGGGCTGGGGGTATAGCTCGAAGGTAGAATGCCTCTGAGTTCAATCCCTAGTACCACAAAAAAAAAAAGAAATTGACTTCACAGAGGAAGAGAAGGCCATAAGAGAACTGCATCCTGTAGAGACAGCAGTCAATTAAAAGACTCACTATTCTCATCCGTCATCATCTCTGTGGCCCTTGCACTATAGGGATATTTAGATGCCTTTGTGCTGTTTCACCTCAGGTGTGAAATATTAGCCATTTTACCTGGAGTTCTAAAAATAAAGCTTTTTTTTCCTGGCTTCGGCTGCTGCTGTTGTTGTTTCTTTCCTGTACTTAAAAGGTAAAAGAAATCTCCAATGGAAAATAATATGTAGGCTCAATACCAAGAAAAACAGTGAAGAGTCACCTCCTGGGGCTTCCACACCCCTCCACTCCCCAAAAGAGGCATGTTTGAACTCCCTCCCCCCCCAACAGAATTCCTCCTCTGCTCTTTTTGTGAATTCTTGACTTCCTGGTGAGCCAGAGAGAAGTTTCAGTTTCCATTTCCATCTAATCTAACTGGAGCTCTGTCCAAACTGTGAATCCAACCCGCTGCAGATATTTTCTGCAGCATTGGCAAATTTTGCTGAAATGAATTTACAAAACATCTGTAGCTCTAAGGAAACATCTGAGGCTCTGGAAAGCACATGTTGGGGTTTGGAATCATAAAGAAAGAATTCCTGATGAAGAAAAAATATCTCATTTTGTGATTTGTTGAGGAAACTGGACAGTTAATAAATTAGTATGGCTCAGGGTTTGATAAACAACAACAGCAACAAAAATGCCCAAATTGTAATTGATGAGAGAGAAGCTGGAAGAGATGACTAGATAACTTCATGCCATTACCAAGCAAGTCAGCTTTGGGTTTTAGCAGAACTTTCTCAATTCTTCATTGGTTGACCATTGTGCCAAATGAGTTAAAAAAAATGGTGAATGGTTCTGAATGGAACTCTAAATATTGTAATTCAGGTTCTATTCTGATAATTAAGGTATTGTGGGATGAATGTCTGGAACTGAAATCAAAAATATTTTCCCTCACTCAATATAATTTTTTTCTTTTCTATATTCTTATTTTTACTTTTGCTCACATTAGATTCTCTGTGCTCAGAAAACATACAACGATAAGCTCTTAATATTGCAACTTTACTTAACCTGCAATTGATGCTCCATCCATAGATTATTAATTTGCAACTAATTTCTATAGAATACATCAAAATAAGGCAGGTTCAGTGGCGAATGCTTGTAATCCCAGTACTTGGGAGGGTGAGAGAGGACGATCGCAGGTTTGAGGCCAGCATCAGCAACCTTGTGAGGCTCTCCATAACTTAGTGAGATACTGTTTCAAAATAAAATATAAAATAGGTCTGGGGTGTAGCTCATAGGTAGAATCTCCAGTACCACACACATACACCAAAAAACATTAAAACAAGACTTACTAGCTCTTCAGGATTATCCTTCTATATAACAAATATCTTCCAATTAGATTGCAAACCCTTTGATGGAAGGGGCTATGCTTTCTGAGTTACCTACAATTATAATAAAAATAATTATCTAGAATGCTGTTTTGAAGAAAATCTAAGAGATTTCGACAAATGTTTAGTAGAGGAAATACTTTAGAAGTGTGCTTTGTTTTAAATCTCCAATTAGTTATTTTCTGTCTCTCAAAAATGTATGCAGAGCACAGAATAAGCACAGGGACAGGGAGAGAGCAAAAGTGTGTGAGAAATATCTAGTTACTTAAAATTTCTGAGTGGTTTCAAGTGTAGCGACCGTCTTCTGTTCTCTAGTTCAGTTATTTGCCACCATATCTCTTTTCCACACTAGAAGATGAATCCCATCACTCTACCATCTGTGCATGAGTTCATTTGAAAAAGCAAGAGCTCTCTCAATTACCATATTTTTATAGCTTCGATAGTTAGCATTTTCCTCTAGGTCTAATCTGTAGCCATTGCTATAGGTAGCAGCTTAGATAGTTGGAACAGTTTTACAAGCTTGGCAGCTTGGGCAGTAAATCATTCTGAGAATTCACTTATTGTCCCAGTAATACATTCTCATCATGAATGTAAAGCAAACCAACCAAGCAGCCCAGCGATGCAGAAGATGCTCTTGGGCCAAGAAGCCCAGGTGGGGCCGAGATGGCAATCAGCAAGTTACTTGCTGCCTTGAAGTGATTCCTTCCCATCAGGTTTGCCATTTGCAATGGGCCCTTATTTGTTTCTGTGTCTACCAGCAGCTATCAGCCACAGAACTCCCTCCTCTAGCCCTGTGGAGCTTAGCTTTTGGAGAGACCCAGTACGTTTTTGTGCATGTAAAATCTAATTTTGAATGCTTATTTACATTTCTGCACTTCTCCGAGTCCAATCTTGTGCAGTAACACTTTTTAGAGGATGTATAATTTAGTGGGGAAGATAAATAACAATATATTTGACATCCTCTACAGTTAATCAGACACTAAGTCTTATCAATTCCATTTCTGATGTGCCTCTTTCTTTCTTTTTTTTTTTTTTATCTCCATACTATCCCACTGGTCTGTCCTCCATATTGTTGCAAGTTACCTTGCTAGAATATACAGGTAAACTGTTCTTTCCTTGCTAAAAGACTTTCTGTGGATCTACTGTCTATAGTTGGTGGAATCTAGTAATGGATTCCAGGTGGGCTGTGACTGCTCAGAAACTAGGCAACATTTTGGGCGTATGTGTGTTATTATGCTTCTGGAAAAAGGATTCATAGCTTTCATCAGGTTCTCCAAAAAAGGTAAAGAACCATTGGGTATAGGACAAAGTCCAAATTATTAGAGTGGCAGACAAGACCCTTTTTAACCTGAGCCTAAATCAACATTCTAGACGTATTCCTGCTGCTCCTGATCACACATACTCCCTGCACCCCAGTAACTGGCCATTGCTTCTTGGTCACACAAGGTGCTGGGAGGACCTCTCATATTCTGTTCATGACCCCCACTCCTCATTCCTCACATTGTTTTATTGTCTTTGACTTTTGTGCTTCTGATCCTGCTTAAAGATGCAGCTGTCATGCCATCTTCTAGCAAAACCTTCTCTAATCTCCAGGTAGGATCAACTACCACTTCACCTGTGTGTTTTGAACACATTGCTAGGGCTTGCTCCACATGGCTGGTTTAGCATTTATTAATCACTGCATTGTACTTACTTGTTTACAATCTATTTTCAGAAATAGCCTGTGTGTTTCCTAAGGGCCACGACAAAGATAAATGTGCCTTTGCACCCCCAGTGCCTTGTAGAACAAGGGATATGTAATCAGTTTCAATCAATAGTCATTGAATGAATAATTAACACAAGGCAGGTGAGGACAAGTCGAGTGCCTAATTCATAAAGGCTGTCAGCTTTTGCTCTTGTTCATATACACCCAGCTTCTCTAGACAGAGAGGGGAAATATACGCAGAAGCCGCAGATAAGCAAGGGAATGGAAGAGGACAAAAATAAATCTGACCCATGGAGCGGGGTAGACGATCACATTTCTGCTTATTCACATGTCTTTTTATGCCAATTCTAAATTTACCCAAAGTGTTTAAAGCTGAAAGATGCTTAACCTGCCACATCTTGCCTTAATCTTGCCTAATCCAAGTCTTAGATGCCTGTCTGCCAAAGCACCCTCCTCACTGAGTAAACAATAGTCAGTCCCCAGGCAGCACTTTGCAGTGTGCAGAGGTGCTTTCTGGAGATGAGTGTGCTGGGATTAGGAGGGGCTGCTACCCAGAATGGAGCAACAGTAGGAGGGTGAGGATGTCCTGG